>SNQJ01S0083520.1:0-34606 GCA_010110895.2 Picea sitchensis | reverse complement strand
TTGTGTGTCTTTTGTGTTTTGTTTCTGCATTTGTTTTATTTTATTGCTCCGCGGTCCTAATTTTCTAACATGTATAACATCCCAGACTGAGCATATATA
The DNA here is from genome assembly GCA_010110895.2 of Picea sitchensis. Lineage (NCBI taxonomy): Eukaryota > Viridiplantae > Streptophyta > Pinopsida > Pinales > Pinaceae > Picea > Picea sitchensis. The sequence continues at coordinate 34,507 of SNQJ01S0083520.1, read as the reverse complement.
AGATCTAACTGTTGGGATTTAAAGATCGCTTCTTCCTCAGTGGTAACCCCAAATGTAGCAACATCCTTGGACATAGGAGGGTGAAAATACTTAAGAAACCATTATAAAATAAAGGTCAGGGGTATGGAGGTCTTAATCAACCTATTCCGTCTACACCACTCCTAGATATGATCTGAGATATGAGTGGATTTGTCCTGACGTAAAGTCGACAGAAGTTCTAGGCCAACATCGTAACAAAGCGACAATTGGAAGTGGTCAAGGAAGACCAACACCATCTGACTAAAGGTCCCATATTTCCCCCTAGGTAGCTCGATATACCATTTTTGAGCGACCCCAATGAGGGTGTGTTGAAATAAGCTTAACCAAATGGAATCATCATTAAGGGAATTCGAGGAGCACCATAGGTGAAAGTTAGTAACGTGATCACCAGGATCCTCACCATTCTTACCTTCAAATTTCAGAATGTTCGAAGGAAGCTTGCTGGGGATGGGGGGCCATGTAGGATCATGATTCACAAGGTTGTTCATCAACTTAGACATGTCTAGTAGATTAAGTGTGGCCAGAAAAGGGAGATAAGGTTGTGACATCTGGCCCCAAGCTCCCAGGAAAGATTCTGCTTGAGGAACCGCAGCCCATCCAAGGTTTTGGTAAGCACCATGGACCTATCTATCATTGTAAGACCCTCCTTCAGGATGATTCATAAAATGTTGGTTAGGCATCATTCCCGTAGGAATATTCTGATGGGGGTTATAAAAATTGCCCTCAACCGGGTTGGATTTGGGTTGGGGGTTGCCAAAAACGTGAAATTGACCTCCTTTGGGTGTGAATCTAGAGGATAGAGGTGGATTCATCATGCCAAATCTATTGGTTGGAATCAACACCAAGGAGGTAAGGGTATAGGATGGAACTTGAGAAAAATATTGTTTTCTAGGTTGATTGTTCCACCTAGAAGTAAGAAGATTAGACCCAGGGTTAAAAGAAGGACTGCGTCCCATATTAGGATTCATTTGAGGGATTTGAGAACCACTAAACACAAATGGAGTATAAGGTGGTTTAGTTCCCCCAAGCCTAATTCTAGCATTAGGGCCAGCAGCTGGGATGGAGTTCAAAAAATGTGAAGTAAATTTTGACATACCGTAGGAAAAAGGACTAGAGTCCATAGGGATGGACTGAACATTATAGCCCAGTGAGTGACCAAGAGACCCAAAAGGGTTCAAGGCAAGAGATTGACAATTCACTATAGGTCGAGCCATAGTAATGACAGGTGTCTCTCGCACTACAACCATTGTGGTTGCAGGATTCGAAGGGGTGCCATTAACTATAGTGGGTGTGGGAGTCGAAGAGCTCCTAGTGTTCTGAGGACTAGGTTCAGTACTCATGCTTGTAGAATCACAAGTCTAAATAGTGGATGTGTGTGTACCACGTCTAATAACTCTATGCCTTTTTGTTATGAGGGAAAAACTCTCTATGTCCAGGGTAAACCACAATAAATAGGTATGACTGCAGAAATCTACTCAATTCAAACATATACTATATAAACCAATGTGAAAGTGAGATAAGAAATAAGCCTACCTCGTTCCAACATTTGATGATGTTCCACCATTGAGCACTTTGACCCAAAGCTTTGTACCTGCAACAAGTTCTCAAAAAACAAGTAGAGAAAGTATATAGTGATAATGTAAAGGGGTTATCACATTAGATAGCATAATCCATTAATAAACATTATAAATATTCCAATGGATAATAATCATATATTTGCACGATACCAATTGGAAGGGAAATGAGTATTTCTATTAATAAATGATCAGCATAAGCGAAAACATTATAGACTTCTGTGTCGGAACAGTTCGAAACCAAGAAACCAAGTTCCTTCCAACTGGGCTTGCACCACTTCAATCCTCCACCAAAGGAAATCTCATAGAAATGAGAAAATGAGGTTCTCTCAACAATAGGGAAAGATTTCGGGGAATGAACAATGTGTTCAGACTTGAGGTACAAAGGGATGCAGACTCAATATGAAGTAATTTCTCCAGAGTAACTTTTCTCTCAAATTTGAATGATTTCTCCTCTTTTCCAGAGCTCAAAATTGTGTTATTATAGACTTCAAAATGAAACTGAAGGGTCGAGTCAGAACATTTCTAGTATATGGAAGGCCAAGGATCAGAGATCTCCTATCGTGACATGGAAACCCGACTTCATTTTTGTATTTTTTGGCACAAATCCCGATGTATGTGGGCTATAGTGGAGCAACCTACGTATATGCATGTTGTATAGTAGATGGGGCACGTATATGTGGAAAAAATGTATTTTTAGCTCTGGATTCATCAAAACAAGGATGACAAGTCTGCATAGGGAAATAGAAAAATGCCCTCTGTGCAAGATAGCTATGGTGAAGAAAATCTTGCTCTAACAGATTTCCCCTAATGTGTGAGATTAGAGGAGTATTTGCGATGGACGAAATATATTATAAATAACCCAGAAGTGGAGTGGTGTAAACCCAGTTGGAAAGACTAGTTGCTCATTACATTTTTCTTTGACTTTAAATACACGATTGTCAATAGAATACACTGTATATCCATCTGGAAAATATACCAAATATGTGTCTGTGGCCATGAATAGGAAAATACAAATGTGGTTATATGCCAATAGCTGTCATAATCAAGAACATGGCCCAGTAGAACCAGTCTCAAAAACCAATATGAAGATATCTGTATACAATGGAGTATAATCGGATGTCCCATGATTACTGTAGTCAAATAGGTGTTGGTCCAATGAAAAGGAAGAAACAACTCAGGAAAGTTGTGGCCACATAGTGATGTCTTCAGGTCTTCTACCCATCCACCAAAGGTGCAAGTCTACATCATGTGAATAAAGGAGTTGAGGTCGAACACAATGAGACATCATTTGATTACTGTTCATTGAGGTATACCATTAACAAACACAAGACAACCTACCAATAATGAAAGTAGGTGTTGGTCCAGAGTCTGTACTTAAGGCTATAAAGTACATGGTCTAGGCATCCAAAAGTGGTGTGAAAGATAAAAAGGGGGGAGGATCAACCTTCAGGAAAGGAAGCTAAGGCTAATTTCTAGGTTGCCTCTGTCTTGCTTCCAAAATTCCCTGGATGCTTATATCTCGTTCAATGGTGGCCCATGAACGTTCAAGTTCTACCCAAGTGGTGGCTATTTTAAGTATGGTGTTGAAAAGGTTCAAAGTGATGGTGGTTTGATCCAACAAGTCGGGTTCAATATTGGGTTGTCTGGCAATGGGAACAGTCATAGAGGAACAGGGAAAGTTAAAGGAAAGTTTGAGGTTTAGGATGCTACCTCAATTTTTGGATCGTATAAAGAGTACTCTCGAATCTGAAATCACAGATAGAATGAAAACTAAAGGCCTTTTCCCGTAACTGAGTTAACTTTTAATAAATCAAGTGTGAAATGTGAGAAAACATTAAGCTGTCTATAATGTGAGGCTCCTATCAAGGGAGAATCTCACCCTCTAAATAGAAGAAGAAAAAGACAAGAAGAAATCTAACGAAGCATAAAATATAAAGATCTGAAAAATTCACAGGTCTTGTACCTGCTGATAGCCGATATAGAGGAAAAACTGCAAACGATTAGATGACTAAAATTTGATCACCACAGTAGAGGTTATACTAAATTGCAGTGAAGCATTCATCAGAAATATATATGCTAAATGAAATTTAATATAAGATGACAGAGAAAGTAAAACTGATAACTCAGTCTTGACGGAATCAGGAATCTTCGGATTGCTTTGTATTAATTTTCAAAAGGAAAAAGTCTCTATTACAATCGTCCAAGAAAGGTCCAGCCCTTTTTCTCACTTCAAAGTGCATATGTATACAAACTTCTATACGTTAGAATCTCAATCGTTCCAGAAGTTTTCGGTTACAAAATAGGAAATTTATGTGTTTCAATTCTTTGTCTTTGTCCTCTTTCATGCGGGTGGAGCACCTTCCTTTATTTACTCTTTGGATTCTAAAAATAGAACAGATAGACACTTGCCATTATTTGGTACAGAAAACCCGCCCCTTCGCTTGCTTGGTGCAAGTGACGCACCTCTCCACCAACTGGGCTATCAACTCGGAAGGCTCTGCTTGGTTGTTTGCCTCAAAAGTGTAACAATCCTTTGCTAACTGTGGAAACCTTCCTCCTACTTGTCGATCCTTGGTGATGATGGAACATAACTATACACTTGGTTTTATTAACCATTTATTCACTTGGACTATATCATTTTGGCTTATTTGTGATATTTCAACCCGCTGTTTTTCCTCATTCTCCTTGATATTGAGTAGGTGCTTGGCTATATCGATCTGGCCCAGTGTCTCAGTGCTTATTTCAATATCGAGACCCAACAAACATTCATCTATCAAGCTAAAAGTTTCTTCACAAGATTTTCTTACCTCTTTAGCTCGTTCTCTGCTTTCTGATATATTACGCTTTCATGCCTTCAACAATATGTTACCTCTGGTCTGCTCTGGGATGGAGAGCTTGGAACTACTGCCCATTTCCTTTTTCGTCGTGGCTATAACAACCTCTTGGAAAGCGACCCGAGCCGCCCCAAATTCTCTTTCCCTCAAAGAGATGTCTTCCAGTACTTGATCAATGATCTCGCAGTGGTTTTGAATGGTGTCCACTTTAGCAAGTAAATCTTGTTGAGCTACTGACACTCTTTTTTGGATTTCAATAGCTTGGTATTGGAATATCCCGATATCTATTACCTGCTTCTACATATGAAAATTCTCAAATATGAAAATTCTTCTTCTACATACCAGTCAACCACACTACTCAAGTTGGTGGTGATGCTATCTAAAATCTTGGGCATTGGGTTACCAAAGATGGAGACATGCATCGATACCATTACCCAATTGAAAATCTTGTATATGAATTTTGTGGCCTTATCCTCCCAAAGTTTTGAGCGATAGACATGGATAGGCTCAGCATCAAATGGAGTCCAGCTCCAGCTTATTAGAGGGAAAGTAATCATGAAACAAACAACGTCCATGATGTAGGCGGACATGAAAAATGAGGCAGCTTTCCCATTCTCCTTCTGCACTCGATATTTGGTAATCCAACTGGTTAGACTGTCTGACAACAGTTTGGCCCAGTCGAAGGAAAAACCTTCAGTGACTGTATGAATTAGAGGCACCCATGGGAGGAAAAAGTGTGCACTGTCCTCCTTCCCATACAACCTATAGGTCATCATTGCTATATACCTAAATTGCAGTTCTAAGGCAGAAATCGAATAAATTTCGTTACCATTCGCCCTGAATTTTGTAGGGTGTGATACCCAATCTTTGATCAGATCAGACAAGTTTTTGTCGTATTGCTCACATTCCTTCCACTTGAAATCTTCTAAAAACTCAGCATTGTGCGCTAAGTTTGGCGTGGGTGACAGTTGATACATTGCCTGCAAATGTTTTGGTCGAAAAGTCTCAATCGTCACCTTTTTCTTGCTGATAATAGTCCTGGTCGGGATATCCACATGGTCTAGTGCCCATCTGATCATATCATAATAGGGAAGGAGTCATGGCCTTGTCGTTGTTTTTTTCATCTTCGCTTGAACGATGATTTTGTATTTGGTGGACAAATCATCCTTCTCGTTATTGATGGAATCGTCTAAACAATCCACCAATTTGGACTGAAGAATGTCGGAGACGTATGACCATGTTTTGACAGTATCAATACTTCAAGGTGAAGTATCGGAAACAACATCTGAGCCTTGCCATGAACTCTCAGCAATCGCCTTGGATGCTTTTCGTGGAGCCATGATAGAGGACTCTGTACTTAGCTCTCTTGTAGTAAAGATGTAGATACAAATAGAAATTAGCCCGATGAAAAAGATTCTTTGCGCAAAATAGAAATGAAATTTGAAATAATGAAAGAAAGAACTTCTTTATCTTAGCCATTTAAAGCCCCGGTGTCCTTGTGAACAGAACAGTGAAATCATTTAATGAAATATTTAGCAGTAAAAGCAGTATCCTTATCTTTCACTTTGTCGTATTTCAAATAAATGCCATAACTTTTTGATGAGTCACAACATAAATTATCGCAAATACATTTAAAATTACTCTGTAGATGGTGTGTATTAAATTTGTATTAATGCATTGATTGATTTGGTTAGCTCCTTTAAGTAGGTTTTTTTTAGTCTTTAATCTCCTTTTTCGGTGTTTGCCATATCGGGAGAAATCACTCCTGCCCTCTGACCCCCTAAAACCCGAGATCGCGATGATGCGATCTAGTTAAAAAATGTAATCTGAGTTAAGAGCTTAACTAATCCTTGCTTAAAGAATAAGAAATCGTGACTTCACGACATGGGGCTACGAAGGTATAACATTTTGGAAGAGCGATTGATGAGTCGCGAAACCCTGACAATGCTTAACTAGGGTTTAAAGTGAATTACCCCTGACACTAACTTGGGTGAACTTTTGAAACCGTCTCATGACTTCGCGTATCGGAGTTTGGAAACCTTGCGACTTGTAACTCTTGAAGTGAAAAAGCGCGATGTAATAAAAAGTGATAGACTTGCTTAATGGTTAGGCGACGGTGACTTAGGACTATAACGAGTATCGCCACCCTGCATGTCGAGGTAAACTTTTGATTGCAAGAATTACATTTCAACCATTTGTAAAAGGCGGCTCCAACATAGGCTCCAGCTAGGGATCCCATCTTCCTATGAGATAGGAAGAACAGTAGACCATGTGCCTGTATTGGGTAAATGGAGTCATAGGCTTCTTTCTGCGGAACTTTTTTAGGAAGGGGATACATTGGAAAAAAAAAATCGTCTTTACTTCTGAAAAGCTTTTCAAAACTCACATGCATTGTAAACTCAACTGCAGCCCCTTTCATGACCTTCTCCTTCTCGCTACTGAATTTAGGTCTGCTTTAATATAATCAAAACAATCCTAGGAAATCCCACAAATCTTGCGGCTTTTGGCTTGCATCAAACGAAGTAAATTTGATGCTTTTAATCGGGGAGCCCTGTTTGAACTTGGGATGCAGATCCGGTTTCGAAAAGGCTGGTAACCAGAGTAGAGTGAAATTTACGTATGACAGCCTTACATATATCTTAGATATTGCTTCACTTCCAGTGAGCCTGTTCAATACCCCGATGAAGTTATCTGTCCCTTTTTACTGAATTTCCTTTCACTACTTTGAATCATAATTATGCATTTAAATGTTGAGACGAGGGAAATCATTTATGAATTTCCTTTCATCATCTTCTTGGACTAGATGGAGGCATTCAAATATGAATTTCCTTTCACCATCTATCTTATATTTTACTTTTTTTAACACGAAGTGGGGGAAATCAGTTGTACCAAGTATACCAGGGATGATATATGTGTAAAATTTGCAGTGGAGGTTTGTCAACTTTCTTTGATTACTCCGGACCAACCTTCTCTTAAGTTTCAAAGAACCTTATCCCACAGGGAAAATGGGAAAGATTACTTCCAGGGGCCTTCCTTCAAGCAAGCCTCAATCCTTAGAAAATTGTTAAAAAACCTAGGAGAGTCAGGATCAGCCTACGCATAACTTTGTTTAGTTGGAGAGTGAGGAGTTATGAGGTCTGGCTTACCTTTTAAGATCTATTTTCCAGCTTCGAAAGCTAAAACGTAATCTCTTCTCCCTCTGTGGGAAACTCGAAAAGATGCTTGGTTTTTTTAAGAAGGTAAATCCGAGGGTAGAAAGGGGTGATGGCGAAAGGTCTGGAAATAAAAAAACAGGGGTCATGGATTAAACCCAACTCTCGGAACCTTTTCTCGGAGACGCTTTACTCTCTCTGCTTATTTTAATTACCTCTTATCTTTATCTAGGTGAAACTCCTAGGACCCAGAGTAAGAACTCGTTCTTTTAATGACATATCACACTTACGAGACCGTCACAACACTTTAGAGACCTTCGTTTGAAAAATAGACTTCTCTGGAATTCGTACCTTTGCCTTACCATTTTTGTTCTCTTTTGAAATAATGGAAAATCTTTTCTATCACCTATTTTCAGCGAATTTATCTTCCTATGTATGACCATTTGTTTTCTCCTTTCGCTCATTTGGGCTGCAAGCCAGGATCCTATAAGGGAACAACACGAAGAGTATCAGGGATTTAAAAGAACTAAATGCATTGAAAATTTCATATCCCTACTTCTAGATGAACCACTGACCTATTTTATTTTTGATGAAAGTAGACTTACCAAAGAAAATTATGAAATAAAAAGAAAACACAAACCGGTATATACAATGGGAATTTTGGAAACCAATTATTGCATATAGTGTTTTAAATAATGCCCGTTGACAGGGGCGTTGAGGATTTTACCATCCAATTTCTCTAACAGAAACAAATTTTTTCCTTCAGGAGCTGTGACCTTGAACGGTCCGTACTAGATGTGATCGAATTTACCATGTTTTTCCGAGTCTTCCTTCCTAGCATCCCATTTTAAAACCAAATCACCGGGGATAAATTCTCTGTCCTTGGCCTTACGATCAAATAATGCTTTCATGTTGTCCTGGTATTTCTGTAACCTTTCATCCACTTCGGCCCTGTGCTTTTGGAATTCAATCAGCTGGTTTATTCTTCTTGTGACATGATTTGGTTCTTCTTTCTCATCTTGCCAAAGTTTCATTACGGGAAGCGCCAGATTTATAGGTAATACTACGTTGGTCCCATACACCATTTGGAAAGGAGAAGTGTCGATATACTTTTTTGGGCCTATCTGATTCACCCACAAAGCGTATTTCAAATGCACATGCCAAGAGTTTTTGTTTTCGCTCAACGCTTTCTTAATTATATTGATTAGGCTCTTGTTTGAAGACTCGGCTAGCCCATTTCCCCGGGGGTAATATGCCATGGAATGACTAATCACGATATTGTACTTTTAGAAAAAACTGACCATATCCATAGATTTAAAGGCCTGGACATTATCTGTGACTATCTTTCGAGGGCAGCCAAATCTAGACAAAATGTTCTCTTCTAGGAAATCTATTACCACTGAATTCGTTGCCCTTCTAGTTGGAATAGCCTCCACCCATTTGGTGAAGTAATTTGTAGTAGTCAGGATCCATTTATGTTGAGTGCTAGAATGAGGATTAATTTCGCTTATAAAATCTAATCCCCATTGTTGAAAAGGGGCTTTCGTTTTGATTGGAACCAACGGAAACACTGGGAGTTTATGCTTTCCTGCGAACAATTGGCAAGGGTTGTAGGCTCGAATTTTGGCATTGATGTCTCATAAAAGTTTGTGCCAATAATATCCTGCCCTCAGGATCTTGTAAGTCGTTTCCCTCTAGGCGTGATGTCCTCCACACACTCCTTCGTGAAATTGGCTTATGACCTTCTCTGTTTCTGATTCAACTAAACAAACCAACATGAATCCAAGTGGGTCCTTCCAATACAATTAGCCTTCATATATACAATACTTGACCACATGCAGCTTCAACGTTCTGGCTTTAGATGGGGACAAGTCATTCGGGCACTTCAAGGTCAATAGGTCAGACACTATGTACTTGTACCAATCTGATGAAGCAAACTTCTCTTCAATTCTGATTTCAGTTATTTGTTCATCGAGCTTGTTCATGTCCATACACTCTTCACCTCCCTGTAGGCGATTTATTTCGAGAGCTCTAAAATTTGATTAAGCTAAGAGTTTAGCCAAACCTTGTCCCTTTACTATTCTCGTCAGTTTTATCTCCAGGTCGAATTCTTGAATTTTGGCAAGTCACCGTCTCCTTTTTCCATCACTATCGGACTGAACCAAAATGTCTTTTACAGAGATGGTGGGTATGTACGCAATTACCTTGGAATGTAAAACGTAGGTTCTGAAAGACTTTGACGCCTTCACCATAGTATATGCTTGTTTTTCCATTATATCGTATTTGAGTTCAGCGTCTCTAATACTTTTGCTAAAAAAGGCTATCGGTTGCTCGAAACCTTCTTCATTTTTTTGGAGGAGTACCACGACGAGTGTGTGTTCGGAGGTGAACGAGAAAATAAGAAAATCCTTTAGATAATCAGGGCTTGCCAGTACGGGTGCCTTTCTTATAACCTTCTTGATTCTTGCGAACGATGCCTTGGATTTTTCTGTCCATCTCACTTCGCTATTTTTCTTTAGCATATCTGTGATCAACTTCACGATTTTAGCAAAGTTTGGGATAAATTTCCTCAAAAAAAATATTTTTCCTAAGAATGACTGAATCTCTTTTACATTCCTAGGGATATTTATTGTATCTATAGCTTCAACCCTCTTAGGATCAATTTTAATTCCATCTCGGGATACAATATGGCCCAAGAGTTTACCTTCTTGCATAGAAAAGTGAGACTTTTTGGTGTTTAAAGACAAACCAAACCTGTGACATTTCTCAAACGTCTTCTTGAGATGTATCAAATGATCTTCATTAGATTTAGAAAAAATGGTTAGATCATCAAGATAGATAACCACAAATTTGTCCCTTTCGCCGATGAAGGTGATATCCATAGCACGTTGGAAAGTAACACCTACACTCATTAAATCAAAAGGCATCTTGTCATACATAAATGTACCCCAAGGGGTGGTGAAGGCTATTTTTCTTTATCGTCCTTGTTGACAACAATTTGATTGTACTTAGAAAACCCATTGATCATCGACATCCTATTTGCCCCAACTACTTTTTCTAAAATGTGATCCATTTTGGGTAGGGGGTAATTATCTTTGAGGGAGGATTTATTTAGATTTCTAAAATCAACACACAATCTGATCTCTCCACTTTTTTTTCTGACCGGGACCAAGTTTTCTACCCAGTTAGAGAATCTCAATGGTACGATTATTTTTGTGTCTAGGAGATTTTTGACTTCCCTTTCAACCGTGGGTAATAAAATAGGATTGATTTGTCTGAGCTTTTGTCTAAAAGGTTTGACACCAGGCTTTAGGGGTATCTTATGTTCAATCACAGTGGTGTCATAGGTCTTCAGCTCTTCGTATGACCAAGCGAAAACGTCTTTATACCGCCTGAGTAAGTCTTTATACTTTCTTTTTGCCTCAGGAGGAAGGTACTTTGATATTTTTACTATCCTAGACTCCTCTTTGGTCCCTATGTCGCAGTCTTCAACCTCTTCTAGTTGGGGTCGCAAAGTAGATTTTAGGGGTATATCATTTTGGTCGAACAATCTCTCCAGAGGGATCAGTCCCTTTGGAATCTGATTGTTCTTTAGAACCAACATGCGATGATTAGCAATTTTCTCTTGGAACTCCTGAGGCTCCTCTCCATCTTGCATAATCCAGGCATGATTGTTTTGGTTCTCCTAGTCAATGTGGGTTTTGGAGAAATCATCCACCATTTCTAGGAACTTTCTGATATATTCATCATCCTCGAAGACCTTCCAGTGTTGTATGTTGTTAGGTATGGATGGTCTGTGCCTTACCTCTATGTGGTACTTTAATTTGAAGGTGGTAGGGGGTACGAAAGTTGAAGCTGCTTTGGCTAACGAATCGACTTGTAGGTTTTCGGCGCATGGGATGAAATGAACATTTACCGATGAAAATAAATTTTCCATTAAATCCCAGGCGCAATTCCTGTAAGATCTCAATCTTCGGTGTTTGGCCTGGTATTGTTGGTTTATCTGCTTCACTATCAACTCTGCATCTTTGTATACTTCCAGGTTCTTTATGTTCAACTTTCTGGCAGCTTCCAACCCTAAGACTAAGGCCTCATACTCGCATGCGTTATTGTACAGTCTATATCCCACTGAAGCCTATACAAGAAAGGAATAACAAATTTGTTTTCAGGTGCTACAAACAATACTCCTGCACCTGCTCCTTCATATGACATGGCACTGTCAAAAAACATTTTCCAAATTCCAGTGCTATACAATTTTTTGTCTATCTTTCCTGATTCATTTTCATCTATATAATTCTCTTCTGTACAGCTATTTACACCATCATCAAAAGACAAAATACAATTTCCTAGATCTTGATCGGAAAAATAAACAGGAAAATTGTTAGGATTCTACGGGTCGCTCACTGTGTATACTAGCCTCGTTTCTCTGTATAGCTGAGTAAATTGTCCACCAAACACAGGAATCATGGTGTAGGTCATGTCTAGTTTAAGAGATCCCCCAAGTTTGGCTCCCCACGACCTAGATAGCAGAAAACCATACTTCGGAGGTATATCGGCGATAACTACATCCATCAAGACGCTTTTCACCGGGACCTGTGCAAGAGTGACTACTAAATATTTTATCATACCCAGGCACTTAACTCTCTTTGAATTGAAAGAGTAGAGATCTCCATAAGGCCTAGTGATCTCGAGGCCTAGTCTATCTATAATGGAATTGGGCATCACATTATGTGAGGCTCCAGAGTCTAGCATGCAGTTATGCAGCAGTCGATCATGCACATTCAGGGAAATATAGAAGGGAGTGACAGTGTCTCTGGCTCCCTCGAAATGTGGACTGAAAGTGATATTAGTCTTATCATCTTCCAAGTTTATCACATCAGAGTGACTTTCTAGATCCGAGAAACCTATCATTTTGGTTATCTGCTTTCGATACATAGGATTCTTTGCTAATTCAACCAGAGGGATTGGTATTTTGATCTTATTTATCTCATTTTCCAGGCTGAAACCTCCACTACCCTTGTCCATTTCTCTGGTTGAAACCTCAGACTCCTTCTTTTCTAACTTATTTGTTTGTGTTGATTTATTTTCCGTGGGCTTACTTACCGGTATATGTGTTTCAACTATCTTAGTTTCCTTTGCTTGGGTCTCAACCTCCTTTACTTTGGGATTCTGCGAATCTACCCCTTTTGTTTTGCTATTAGGTATCTCAGTCACTTTTGGGGAAGGCTCGTATATCTCACCTCTTGGGAGAATTTTCTTGGGTTGACGAGTTGATGTAGGTTTGTTTCTGGGCCTCAGGTTGTACTTAGGTTGGACCTCAGCCATTATAGAATCGGTCATTTCTTGATAGACAGAAACATCAGTGTTGTTTATGTCATCATCTTCATTTGAGGGTTCCTGAGTGTTCAAGGCCTTCTCATAGTCTTCTTTAGTTAAATAAGGTTGTGTGAAGTTGTCACCTAAATTTGTCACATCTTCTTCCAGGTCCTCGAAATCTTGCAGGTCGTTTCCTCCTATAAATTTTTCATTTTTTAAAGGAGTTTTAATTTTATGGTCTTCATTTTTAATCTGTCTTTGTTGATTTTGAGGATTGGGGTTTCTTCTGAATTCCCTCTTAACGAAAGGGTCCGCCTTGGATTGATATAGCTCCATTCTGGAAATATTATTTGATAACTCTTTAATTATCCTAGCCATATCATCCATTTTATCATCTAAGGATCTACTAGGCCTTGAGGGTCCCGCTTGTTCCCTAAAATGTTTGGTTTCTCGGTTTCCCGTTTCTACTTTAGTTTTCAATTTTCCAGAAGCCTTCATGTTGGATTCGATATCTATGGCATCGTCTTGCATTCGAGTCAGGGTAGAACCTCTCCTTTCTCTCAAAAGAAGTGAAAAATCAAGTTTTAAATCTCCCGCAAAGGTTACGTTGGCTGCAGGTTGGGATGGTTTAACTTCGACTGGGATATTATTATATAACTTGTTAAATCTTTGAATGAATTACATAACAGTTTCTGAATTTTTTTTCTTTAAAGACTCGAACTCGGTCAAATAATACTAATGGTCTTTTATTTCACCCCATTGTCTAAGAAAAGAGTCTTCTAGGGAATCATAGGATAATATCAAACTTGCGGGTAGACTTCGAAACTAGGTTCGTACCTATCCTTCGAAATTCTGAATGAACAACTTCGAATATACGTCTTCATGTTCGAGGCCTAGGATATCTGCGAACTGATCAAAGAAATTTATATGTTCAGCCGCGATCAAGTCCCCTTCCCCTGTAAATTTAGGTAAGTTTTTCATGTAGTTTTCGAGAAGGTCGTGAAGAGGACAGGCAAGACCAAAGCCGCATATCTCACAGCTACTTTAGCAAAAACTCTGGGAGGCGGGGGAGGCCCTTGGCCCCCCACTCCTCCTCCTGGAGCCCCTCCACCTCCCCCTCCTAAAACCCCTCCACCTCCCCCTCTGACGACCACCATAGGTACTACTGTGTAGGAAAATGATGTGTTATAAAGAGGGTTCTGGAACACTAAAAGAGAATCCTTAGCTTCTTCGAGAGACGGGAAAACTGAAGAAAGGTGAAAAGGGATGTGAGGGCTTGGTTCCTTGTATTTGCAAGAGATGTAATCAGGGGAACCCACGGTCGTGGAATTTGATTATATGGTATACTCTTTGAGACTAGGCGGGGTCGTGAAATCTAATTGAAGGGTCGGTGGGATATCAATCGTTGATAAATGTACTATGGGATTTTCACCTTTATGTATGTCAGAGGTTGTCCGATGGATTTCACTTTTAACTTTAGGGAGAGATAAAGTTGGGTTGATGGTTTCAGGAGGGGAATTGTGCGAAGTTGAAGGATCAAAAGAACTCTTAGCCTTGGGTTGTGGGTACTTAAGCTGGTAGACTGCAATGATTAGCTTAAGGGAACCTTTTGTTTTCAGTATTTTTTCGAGATCAGAAACGAGCGTGGTTTGTTTACCATCCGGGTTTTTTCTGGTGTTCCTTCAACTAGAATCCACCTTACTTAAACATGGAGTCTCCAAGTGAATGATGAAAGTTTAGCCTTAACAAGGTGTTCACCCTTTTTTCACTATCAAAGAGTAGAAACTAAAAATGTCATTCTCCCAGGGAAAAGGTTTCGTAACTTCGGTCCCCGGCAACGGCTCCAGAAAGATGTTGTTCCAGAGTCTGTACTTAAGGATATAAAGTACAGGGTCTAGGCATCTGAAAGTGGTGTGAAAGATAAAATGGGGGGAGGATCAACCTATGGTGTGAAAGATAAATTGTGTGGTATCTTCAACAACCCTATAATTCATGTTGTGTCCAGTCCAGTGGCCCACTCGTGTGGCTGAGTGATGGTTTCTCCAAGTTGGTTCATGACTATTTTCTGCATAAAGACCTGTGGTGCAAGCTATGGATATTTGGTTTCATCTGCTACATCATGGTCGGAATACTCGAGCTTCCCAACATGACCTAATAGTTGTGGGTCCACCTGTACTCCCTCTGGTATGTGAGGTAGCACAATCTTTGCAGCCGGTTTCTTTCGAGGTGAGATCAGTATCTGAATTCGGTCCTCCTACTGCAATGGTTGGCTCGAGGTTCCAACAGCTTCTGTTTGCTCCTTCACCATCCATTCTGCCCAAGATATGGCCATTTCACTCATCGGTTCAGCCAAAAACAAATATGGGATGGATATTTGTGGAACGTCTGGTTGCACTTCTGCTTTCGGGTTTTGTGTGTTTCTGTTAGCTCCTACGGTTGCTTCGACGTTTCCTGCTGGTATTTCCTGGTGGGTTTCTTCTTCTTTGTTCTAAGGTTCGTGCATTGCTGCTGGTGTATTCAGCTCCATGGCCTTTTTTTGTGGTTGCAGAACCTCCTCTAGTATGGGTGTGTACTCTACTGGGATTTCCTTTGGCAACAGGATTTCGTTAATATCAGCGATCTCTGGTGGTTGATGTTCTCTTTCTTCCAGTGGTTCTCGTGACCTTGTCTGAGCCCTGATTGATCTGGCTGTCTGGCCTGGTTCTGCGAGCTTCAATGGTGCCATAATGGTGTCTATCGAACGTTTGCTGAGTTCGAATGGCTTCGGTGAGATTTGTGGTTTCACTCTATTAATTCTTGTTGTTGTTTCTCTTTTTCTGTTCTCCTTTCACGAATAGACTAACTTCTTCTATGCTCATGTGTTGTATGAGCTCATCATGAAGCTTGTCGAGGACACTTCCTCCATCATGAGAATAATGCACCATAACTATAGGTTCAATGCATCCGTGACGGTTTCGTACTTGCCATTATGCCTGCTCTGCCGTCTCCAGTTGGCATGTTTAATGTGACATCCCACCCATCCCTGCCTTTCTTTAATTCTTCTTCTTGCTATCTTGTCAGTCTGCTTTTGTCGACTTTCCTTTTCTCGTTTGTTTCCTTTTTCGGTATAGTTGTTATCCTTTCCCTTGCTGGCTTCATGTTTCATTTGCATCGTGTCCATCATGTTGCGCACTATTTTCGGTTGTGTGTTGTTTTTGGCTATTTTCTGGTTTTTTTTTTTTTTTTACTACGCAGTGGGTGGTCAACTATCCTTGTACATATTTAGCTGACTCCCATTGATCATTCCTATGAGGTTTGCACCTATTATATCTCTTAATTGTACATCTCCTCCATCTGTGATAGCTTTTACCTCGTATGGTCCTAGCCAATGCATATTGAGATTTCCTGGGTGCTGCAATGCTTTACTATCGTAGAGCAATACTAGATATCCTTCCTTGAACGTCTTCCTCTTGATGTGGTGGTCATGCCAAGATTTGTCTCTTTCTTTCTATACTTGTTGATGGAATCCTACCAAGATTTGGTCGTCCTCCATCGATAGTAAATTATTTTGTCTTTCCTGTACTGTGTCTCGTTCTGTCATTTGTGTAATGGATGCTACATGTAGGTTGGGTATTAAAAATTCTAAGGGAACTACTGCTTCTTGACCATAGACTAGTTTGAATGGTGTGTGTCCAGTCATATTTTTGCATGTGGTTCTATACGCCCATAGTACTGCTGGTACCTTGAGATCCCAATCATCCCTGTTGACATTGCATATCTTTGTCAAGGTGTTTTCTATAATTTTGTTGAAGGCTTCTATCGTGCCAATTGCCTGTGGATGATACTGTGTGATTTTTTTGTGATGAACTTCAAACTCTTCCAGCATCACTTGAATCATGTTGTTTATGAAGTGCATTCCTTGGTCGCTCATTAAAATTCTTGGGCACCCGAATCTATTAATTACCTGTTCAAATAGAAAATGTGCATCTATCTCTGCGCTGCATTCTTCTACTGGTGTGAATTTCACCCATCTTGTTAGGTATTCCATCGCGGTGATAATATATCTCACCCCCATTCTTTGTGCTGGTGGGTTAATGGGTCCCATGAATTCTATCGCCCATTTTTTGAATGCCTGAAGTGTCACTTTCGGTCGTAGTGGCATCTCGTCCCTTCTGTTGGGTTTGCCTACCCTTTGACAGACATCACATTGCTAACAATATTCTTTCAATTCTCTGTGGATCATTGGCCACCATAATCCTGCGCGTAGTACCTTCTGCGCGGTATATTTTCCTTCATAATTCCCTCCTGTTATTCCCTCGTGGGCTTCTGCTAAAATTATTGGTCGTTCATGGTCTAGTACATATTTTCGTAAGATGCTATCTGCGCCCATCTTGTATAGATGTCCTACGATCAATTGATAGTCAAATGCACGAACTACCAGGTTCTTCTTCTGTGCAGTGGTATATTCTTGCGGCGCAGTACCTGTGCTCAAGTATTGGATGATCTTTGCAAAGTAATTGTAATCAATATGTACTGAGAATAGTTGTGCATATGGAAAGTTGTCTTCTAAATTCGTTGGTTCCTCTCCATTTTTTACCTTCGATAGGTGGTCAGGTCCTACATTCAGTTTTCCTGGTTTAACTATTACCTCAAAGACAAATTCTTGAAATAGCAATAACCATCGACATATTCTCCCCCCCAACACTGGCTTGTTGACTAGGTATTTCAGGGTTGAGTGATCTGTAAACATCTTAAAGTGTTTTCCCAATAGGTAATGTCTATATTTCTGTAGTGCATAAACCATAGCTAGGCCTTCTCTCTCCATCGTGTTATAATTTTGTTTTGAATCAGATAGCTTTCTGCTTGTGAACGTTATCGGGTGATCCAAGTTTCCCTCTCCTGGTTGCGCCAAGATAGATCCAAGTGTTATCGCTGATGCATCTACATGTACATGGAATGTCTTCTTCCAATCTGGAAATACCAATATTGGTGCGGTGACCATATTTTCCTTCAGGGTATCCAAACCATGCTGGCACTCGTCGTTCCATTGATACTTTGTATCCTTACTTAACAATTTTTCCATTGGCACTGTAATATACGTGTAGCCTTTGATGAATTTCCCGTAATATCCCGTATGTCCTAACAGTGCTCTTAGTTGGCAGACTGTTTTTGGCGCTGGTAGATTAACAATGACTATGATTTTGGACGGATCCACTAGAAAACCCTGTTTTCATACTATGTGTCCCAATAGTATCCCAAATGGTGTTCCAAATATGCATTTCTTGATATTTAGTGATATCTGGCACTGTCTGCATCGTTCTAACATCAGTTGTAAAACTTCCACATGGTCTTTTAGTAAGATATACACTGTCCAATCATCCAGGTATACTTCGAGGAATTGATGGATGAATTCCTTAAATGTTGTGATGACCACTTTGGAAAATATTGCAGGTGCATTCTTCAGTCCAAATGACATGACTGTATAATGATAAGATCTCCATTCTATCATGAACGTGGTATTGTGTCTACCTCCTATGCTATCTTAATCTGATGATATCCTGAGAATCCATCGTTAAATGTGTAGGGTTCGTGGCCTCCTACGTTCTCGAGTACTTCGTCCATGAACGGTGTGCGGAATGGGTTGTGTAGGCATGCATCATTTAACTTACTCAAGTCGATGCATATCTTGATCCCTCTTCCTTGTTTTTTGTCCTGTACTACCATCAGGCTTATCCATTATGATTCTTCATCTGATTCGATGATGTCGGCCTCGAGCATCATGTTGATCTCGTCTTTAAATTTCTGTTTATATATGGGATTCAATATATATCATCGTTGTTTAATGAGTCTCGCATGAGATCTGAGTGGTATCTTCATTTCGCCTAATTCTCCAGCTATGCCTTTCATATCTATAAAGGTTGGGGGAAAAAGGTCATTGTATTCGCGCAACAATTCTATGATACTTTCTAGTGTCTGTTTGTCCCAGTAATCTCCAATGCTAAACATTTTGGGCTGCTCGACAGTCCCTATGTTAACCTTCTTTATCTTGATTGGCACAGAGATGGCCTCTGTCTCTAAGGGTGGTCCTTCCACATATCTCTCGCCTTTGAATTATTCGATCTAAATATCGCACGAATCATCTTCATCTGGGGCTTCCTCCTGTACATGGTAGCTTAACAGTAGATCCTTGACTATCTTCTTATTCCACTATTGTACCTCTGTGATAGCTTCTACTTCTGGTTCTTCAATGAATATGACATTTCCGATCTGTTTCAGGGTCATTTCTATGTTGGGGTTCTCATGCTCAAATGAGAAAGTGACTGTAAAGTTCTGTTGGAGTGTTATCCATGTCTTGGTTTATTTATGCATTTCCTGGTTGGTATACCAATTCGCTGGTATGCCCTCTAAAGTATGAATGAAGTGGTGAGACCATTCCTCTGGTGGCTTCATTTTCCACAACATTTTAGATGCCTCCAAGTGTTCTACTGGTGTGCCTAGTCCATCATATTTTTGTTGTTTGTTACCTGTTTGTTCTGCATTGAACCTTATGCACAATAATCGCTTACATTGGTACCAATCTGTGATAGTCTCTTTGTGTGCACCCCACCATCTTGCGGGTGTATCCTTTAATGCTAAATATAGTGCTAGCAATATCTAGTTTTCTAGTACTTCATCTTCATATTGTGTCAAGAAAGTTTCCAAATCATTTCCGAGAAAACTGGGTGGTTCTCTGATTTTTGTGCCAATCCACCTTACTGCACGGTCTATTCTGGAACACCTTCTTGTGGATACTCCGTGTAGTCTTTGCTGCCAATTTTCTAACTCGGTGTCTGAGTCTGTTGTGCATGAAGTAATGCTCCACCAACTGAGTACCCCGTCTGCAGTTGGGTTTATATAGTCTGCATCGAGCACAGTTGTTCTGTACAACTAGTCGATCTCTTCTAAATCCAGACAAGTGGGTTCTATGAACCTCTCTCCTTCTGATGGGTCGAGTGGGGCTATGACCCTATAGTCCCCCGACTCAAATGTCATTTTTCTTGTTTTTAAGTTAATTATGGCTTGGTTTTCGAATGCCCAATCCAGACCAAGTAGCACTGGGTAAGGTGTTGTGTCATCTACTATTTCTATGACTTCAAAGTCTACCTTAGTGCACACACCATCAAGATATACCGTCACTCCTTTCAGTCTGCCTATTGGTAGGACTCTATGTTGATTTTCTAGCTTTAATTGAACAGTTGAGTATCCCAATGTAGGTTCTCCCATGCATTTCCATGTAGCGTTTGGTAGTACATTCACTTCGGATCTTAGATATAGTATAATATCTCCCATATTGAAATCCCCAATGTTAGCATTTAATCTAAATTCCCTACTTGTTCTTCTTCTTGTGTGTAGGTGGTTGAAAATTTTCAATTCTGTCTTCTGTTCCGTCTCACCGCTACATTTTTCTAGGATGTTTTGCAATCTTTTGACAGATGAAGGATCACTTAACATTTCGATGCATGATTGCAAAAAGCCTTTGATCGTACTTACTTGTTCATCGGGTTGTATTCTGTTGGTATTATCCCATGATGGCGACATTTCATATTCCAGAGCTTCCTTTCTCTATTGTGTATTCGGCACAATGTTCTCCTTCTAGAATTCTTGTCGGGATTCTGTAAAGATATCCTTCTCCTTATGCGCATTGAACTTCTTCTTGGGGTCGGTGTTCTTGTCTACCCATTGGTTCTGCCCTGGTTCCTATCAAACTGTGTCATTTCCTGTTTTCGTTCCTCCTCGAGTGACTATATTGATGTTCTGTTCGTCATCCCTTACTTCGACTGAAATCCACTGAACATTTTGGTTATTTTGATTCCTTTTTTCCTGGATATTTACAAGTAATGTTGGACATTCCTCAGTATCATGGTCTGATGCGTGACAATACATACAAGTCGTTGGTGGCAGTGGGCACTCCCGTTCATAATTTCCTGGTTGTTGGAAATTGTGACATGTGACAGGTCCTCTGCCATGTCCAAAACCTCCTCTGGCTCATCCTTCTCCTCTATAAGCTGTGTGGTCACCTCACGGGGGGTTGTACTGTGCTCCCTGATTATACTGCGCGGTATGGTATTGGGGTTGTGCTGGATTGTACTGCGATTGCGCGTTATTGTAAGGTTGCGACGTAGTAGTATATTTTTGCTGCGCAATGTTGTATGGTGTTGGGGATTGATTGAACTGTGGTGCTACCTGCCTAGTCATCATTTCTGCCTGTACCCTGTATGCGTTTGTTGTTCTTTCCCGCATCAGCTCCATAGTTCTGCAATCTTTGTCCTAATGGCCAACTGACTTGCAAAAGGTGCAATATGAGTTCTTTGGAACTGTTTGGTATTTTTGTATCATCGTGCAGTGGTAAGGGTCGTGACCCGATTTCTTACATATTTTGCACCATAATTCTCCCTGTGGTAGTGGGTTTGGCATCCCTGTCACCATATACTATGTGAATGTTGGGCATTCATTCTTATGGTTTCCTTCTGTCTTGCAGGTAGTGCACCAAACAACTTCTCATTTGTCTTTGTTCTTATTCTGGTTGAGCTGAAATGTTAAGTTCTTCAGATCCTCCTTCAGTTCTTCGATAGCCGGGTTCATTTGCTGGTACTAATTTTGTTCCAATTGCAAGGCTGCCTACAAAGCCTCTTCCTGCATCTAAAACTTTTGTTGTCGTAACGGATATTTTAAGTGTGCGAGTAGTGAGTTGACAAACAACTGTCAATGTTTCATATCGGTCATAAGGTATTTTAACTTTCCTTTTAATTGTTTGAATCTTTGATCAATCTCCCATACCGATTCTCCTGGTTTCTACCTTATTTCAATCATCTCATTCATGTATTGATCCTCTGACCTCGACTTCTAGAACTCATTGATCAATAGTTTCTTAATGTCATTCAGTGTCCTTGTTGTCTCGAGAACACTGTTCATGTCTAGCCTCATGTACCAGTCTAGTGCGCGGTCCCTTAGCATGATCACTAGCTACATGAGTTTGGTGTCTTCATCAGTGATCTACTTTGCTTCCCAGATCTTTGCACAAATGAACAAATTATTCTCAGGGTATTCTACTACTTCTCCTCGAAACTATAGTAATCTGATAGTAGGATTGTGTCCTTCCATTCCAAATACTGAGCTACTCCCTCCTCTGCGCGGTGTAGATACTTGACTATGGTTTCCTGAACTGGCTACTCCAGTTGTTTCCCTTTGAGTAGATGTACTTCCTACTGTCACAATTCCTTTGAACTTTGGTTGTCTAAACAGTGGTGTTCTCTTTGGTGTATTGGTCACACATGGGTTTATGGGTTCCACACTGACATTAACATTGAAGGGATGGGTGTCTTCTCCTCCTGTTCTAGGGCCTCTTGTTTTCCTCTCATATGCGGTGCACATGATTTACTCAATCTGCTCCATAGCCTGGAGATCCTCTACCTCTTCCTCATCATTGTCCAAGCCCTCCCTCTCGGCTACAACTCTCTTCTTGGTATTCACCTTATATTGGTTGGGTTATCCACTACGCGTCATTCCTGATGATGCCAATATCCACTTGATTTGGTTGTAATCCATCAAGATTGGGTCCAAGGGTTCCTCCTCCTTCCCTTCCTCCTCTCCTTGTCAGTGCTTCCCCCCTTCCCCCATGAGCGTAGGGAAGTCTAGTTGTCTGATTCGATTGTCATTACACCTTTGTTATATAGTAGTATCTTGATAGAAGTATATAGTGATCGAATGTACCTTCCTATGGGTCCTTGTAGGAACTCTTGCTTGACTGCGTTGTATGACTTTGCTGTGTCTATCACAAATTCTGTGATAAATCCTGCCACAATACTATCAAGCCAAAAGTCGACTGCACGAGTGAATTTGTTGTTTACCTACTACAACTGTTGGATCTGTATTGGAGTCTAATATAGCTTTCGAATACAGTTTGTCGTGTGGTTATCCTTTAACCTTAATATCCACTCTTGTACTAGATGAAGAAAATCACAGAAAATGACTTTGTGTAAATCCGTAAATATGTATTTATCCAGGTATTTACGCGGTGTGATCCTGGGGTTTCTATTATCTTTCTATGAAAAATCTAGCTCTTTAGTTCTCAACCAGCCCTCGATTTCTTCTCTTGTGGGGTTTCAAGGTCTCAACATCCCCTTCTAACGGCTCATTGCTCTTATGTTTCGCTCCTTCGGTTCTTATTCATTCCATCTCATATACTCAGTCCTTTCTTGTTCCTCTTAACATGGAAACAGAACCATTTGTTGGTTATCAATTCCCTTCTCGAGTTATCTGAATCATTGACCCAAGTTTCATCTCATTCAGGGTTCCAACAAATCCTATAAAAATATCGTCCCTCCTGGTAAACCAGAAGGCAACACAGCACCCAGAAGGCACTACTCAATCTCACCCAATATAGCTTTAAATGGGTGGCTATAAGACTCAAGTGTTTATATCCTAGGACATAGTAGGGGATAGGGGTTTCTTGATTAAGGCCAGATACCATGAGTTGTAAGAGAAACTACTCGTTCCTTGGATTCGCATACATATATCCCACAGTTTAATTTAAGAAAAGTATAAATAGATTCATAACAATGTATTAACTCATTCATCAAGATTAACCATTAATTACTGAAAGAAAGAAGAGACTGCATACATTTAACACATTACATGAGGATTACCTTGGTTCACCCCCTCCTGGGCTACATTCACAAAGATTTAGCTCTTCGCTCTTGTATTATGATAGTTATGCATTTTCGGCACCTCGTGCTTACAATTCTCCACAAAACTGGGTAAGATATATGTGAGGAGAACTAGATCACACCAGGCTCCACAGCCTGTAGTCTAATCCTTAGATCTACCTTCCCTCATATCTCCTTTTCTCAACAGCTTACAAAAATTAGTTCATAAAACTAAAACATTAAGAGAACTACTAACAACTACTAACGACCAACCCTATATGATACTTTCGTATCTATATTTATACATTTTGGGCTCTTCATCCTTTTTATAGAATATTACCAAAACTCTAACCCTTCTTACATTAGGTATTTATCTGATACGCATGTTGTTCCTCCTCCAACTGTCACTTTCCTATGTGCACGCTTTCTTGCATGCGCGCGTGCTTTCTTTTTTCCAGTTGTTACTTCAGTTTTCTACACGCTTTCTTTCCCACGATCGTTCTTCTTTCCCCTTCGGCCTAGTGCCAACAAAATGTTAAAGGTTTCCTTTCAAGTTTTTCTCTGTATTTTATATTTATCATATTTTATCATATTAACAAGGGGTGAGTTACACCACCTTTCAATATCACAATAGTTTTATTTTTTCAGTGTGTGTAGGAACATGTCATACCAGGAGATGTTGAGGTTCTCATCTTCTCTATGGTGAGCACATCTCCCCATGTAAGAGCCAAATGTTACCCCCCAGGCTAGGGGTAAGTAAGGAGATCATGTCTCAAGGCCCACATGTAGCATACATGGAGTGTAGATAGTCATATTGACTAGACAATCCCACAAGGCCCCTCCTATTTTTTATCATGCCATCATTCATCACCAGTAGCAAAGCAACATCCACCACATCGGATTGGTGCTAGAAGACAAAAGGTATTGATTCATGATGTAACGAATCTAGTATTGTGGTAAGTGTCATTTTAATATTTGAATAATTGGAGCATGATGCAAATAATCCTTTCTTGATTATGAAATGTTTTCTTGTAATTTATACATTTTTCCTAGTTTTACCTTGGTGAGTGACATGGATTCCTAGTAACTAGGTAACCCTTTGGAAAGGGTATTCTACTGGGTGTTCCTTTGAAGGGTCATCATACCATTCCCTTCCATACTTACCACCTTCCATAGTTCTACCCGTTTGTTTCCTTATCTTCTATTTTTTTGGGTTCATTAACCCAAGAAGGGATTGTACCTCATTTCATGGGAACAAGGGAATGAAGGCTCGGAGGTGTTGTAGCTAGAAAGAGATAAAAGACAATTATTGTCCTTCTATATTGTCTCACTAAGGTCCTGAGAAGAATAAAACGCTTCTCCAAAAAATGAAGGACCTACAAAATAAATCACATAATTAATAAATGTCCCTCTTGTTGAGAGGATGCATTGTGGTGTCTTTTACTTTCCATTGCACATGAAACTCAACATATCTTAGCTTCAAGTGGAATTGTGATGTTATTTACTCTCCATTTAATATAGCACTCAATGTTTGGACTCTAATAAATTAAATGGAAAGGGATTGGAAAACGGTTGCATTGAAAACAAAGGATGCAACACACCCTCTATAAAGGCACCCATAAATGAGACAATACAAACCTTTGTATGTCAACGACCCCATACCTAAAAGTATTTCCCAAAAATCCACCTCACACTCACTATATGACTTAGATAGGTTCCTCTTGGGAAAATTCCATTGAATTAGGGATTGGCTTACTCTATAGGGCACCATGACACCCCTCCCATACCTAAATTAGGTAAAACTTATAAGGTCTTTAAGCATTTTTTTTAATTTCAAAAGGGGGGTTTGATGCACATGTTTAGGTGGATTACTTGGCATGATACTTGTGAATTTTGAGGCCTTGGAGGGTGTATTACTTTTATTTACATGACCTTTCCCGGTGAACAAGTATTTTTTAGAACCTAACCTCCCTAACCCCTCACATAGATAGAATAATATATTTCCATGTAATAAAGGCTGAAATTAGTTAATAAGGACTATTTAATAAATTGGAATAAGTCAATGTAAGAATACCTAATAGAATCTTCAACTTCTAGAAGGATATTCCTTTAGAATGATCTTTACAAGATAGAACTAGTATAAATAAGAGTAGGATTCATGAAATTTTTTGTCTTGAGAATTATTGTAATAGAGCGCTTCTCTGCTGTAGGTTTCCCCCTCGAAGAGGTAAGTGAACATTGTTTCTTATCAATAAAGGTATTATTTTAGTGTTGTGTTTTTATATATTGTGTTGTTTTGTTGTTATTCTCTGTAATATTTTTGTTTTTGGCTATTATAATAGATCTGGTACGTTACAAGTTGTATCGGAGCACTTTCATTGGCAGACAATTGTGGGTTATTTTTTTCAGGGTAGAGACTTATTTCAGCGTCTTAAAGCTACAAAGATCTATCGTTCCACACATAAATCCATATTTAGGGAAGAATACATGCAGGAAATACAAATGGTACTTAAACACACATTGTTGGACACCCTTATACCCCTTTGAGTGATAGCGCATTAGACATCACCTATACATGGATCGACCTAGATATCCTAGATACCTCTATACATAAACCAATAGAACACCTAACTTCTATATTTCCACCAAGAAAAACACTTGAGAAGATACTCTCTAATATCTGGGTAGTCGGGTAGTATGGATAAGGGCACGGTATAGTCTCCTTAGTTGGTGCCTTGAGATATTGGGCCGAGTACTACTGCTGGACCTCACATGTATTTTAGAGAGATATAGCAAAGGGAAAACCCTTGTTTGTAGAAAACCTGCAAAAAATCCCTAACCTCGTGGACTCAAACTGTTGATTAATTGTGTTGGTTTTCATTGATGTTAACCATTGAAGAAAGTCTGATAGCAAGTTATGGTAGCACAATGGTTTGGGTAATGAACCCAAGTTTTTTTGAAGGATAATGGTATGATTTCTTATATATTCGCAGGTAAAAATGTTTTATATGGATAGTATATGTCATGCTATTTCCGGTGGTATGTGGAACGTCACATAACTCCTTACGGTTAGAGAGTTATGACCATGTGAAGTTGGAAAACCCTCATGAGTCATCTAGAAGCCCCAAAAGGTCAAAGTAGTCAAAGTGGTTGCAAAGAAGAAATTATTTAAATAATAAAGTTAATGGAGAAATTACTAAGTTGACAAGTGGTTAGAAGTGGGTTAGCCCTAAAATAAGGAAAGTGGGTTAAGATGGTTAGAAGGTAATTTAAATAATAAAGTGAAGTGATGAGTGTACTATAAGTCAAAGTGGATACAAAATAAATTATTTAAATAATGAAGTTAATGGAGAAATTAATAAGTGGAAAAGTGGTTAGAAGTGGGTTAGCCCTAAAATAAGGAAAGTGGGTTAAGATGGTTAGAAGGTAACCCCTTGAAGAAGCTACGTGAAATTATAAATAAGAGGCAAGGGTCTCTCATTTTTAAACACACTTGATTGAATATCTGCAAGTGACTGAGGTAACCAAAGGATATCTAAGATGAATTTTAGAGAGAAGGTGAAGTAAAGAAGGCCAAAATTCAAGGGAGAATAAATTCTTTTGATGATGCTTTCTAAAGTATCTTATTTATAGATCATCTCACCATTTTCACAATATCATTTTTTATAGAATGATTCAGAATGTGAAATTGGGAGGACATTGAGTAAACATATCCAATTAGTTATGATACAAATTTTATCTTTTGGGTTGTATTTTTGGAGTTACACACAGTGGAAAATAGGGTTTGTGGCTAGTCCTGAAACTAGTCTAAAACAGGTGTTTCGGGTAAAAACGTCATAACTACTTCATAATAGATTCAAATTTAGTAAGAGCAATTGTATTGGTTAGAGTACAGTTTGTATTATGTTTTGTACAATTTTCAGATACATACAACAAATATTCCATGTGGGACACGCTCTACCAGTTCGCTCTCTAGAATAAGCCAGAATTCAACAAGGTCTGCCATTTTTGCTATAACTCCTTTTCTGAGAGGTTCCATGTAGTGAAATCTGGAGGAATTGCATAAAATACATTGAAGAACATCATGTACCATTTTCATATCTTTATTCATTACAAGTACATAGTTATTATTATTTCTAGTTAGGGATTTTGACTAATCCAAAATTAGTCATGTGAGACTAAAGTAAAGTTTGATGAAAATGCTAGTTTCTTGTTGTTAAAGTTAAGGAAGGTTTGAAGGTATGAGATCATATAAACCAATTCTATTACAAAGTTACAAATCATATTTTGATGATGAAATTGATAAGGGATTTTGGTTAAGGTACATGTTGGGTACATGGTTGAGACAAGTAGTTGATGAGTTGGCACACACATGAGGTGTATAGTTGATGATGTTGGTACATCTTGATGAATCATAGTTGATGCATGATTGGTACATACTTGGTACATGGTTGGAGACACTTGTTAGTACTATTGTTGACACATGGTTTATGGATGATGTAGCATACTTGTCTTGGTATATTATTAGAAGAACATATTGTTATTGGTGATGATTATGATTTGTTGTGTTATGCTTGGTTGATGCACATATTAGTGATATTGTGAATATGGTTGATAGTTTTCTTGGTGATTGATCTTGGTGAGTAGTTCTGATTTGTTTGATAATATTGATGAGACAGTTTGTTGTGATAGGTTTTTTGGACATGCTATTGTGATAGGTTATTTGTACAGGTTTGGTGCATGGTTGATGCACTTATTTATGGTACAAGTTAAGGTACAAGTTGATGTATGGTACATGTTGGCACATGTTATTGGTATAGGTTGTTACAATTTGTTTGTTATAGGTTGATTGATACAAGTTTACAACAATATATCTCAGAGTGATAGTGTAACAATGGTTCCATCATTATACTTCTATTTCAGGGCGGTTGGACTGGGAAAGGACATGTTGTTGTAGACACCTTTCGGTTGTAGTCGGAGAACATAGGGGGTTGTAGCCTCCTTCTAGTTGTAGCCAGAGAATTGGGGAGTTAGAACTTCCCTCAAGTTGTAGCCAGAGAAAATAGGGGGTTGTAGCCTCCTTCTAGTTGTAGCTAGAGAATTGGGGAGTTGGATATTCCCTCTGGTAGTATCCATAGAAACTAGGGGGTTGGAGCCTCCTTCCAATTGCAACTGGAAAACAAATGAATTTGGTTCTTACAATGAATGTTATTCTTAAATACATATAAGAAAAAAAAATCTTTTTTTTTCTCCCGCTTTGGGTTTCCATGTTAGAGTACAGTTTGTATTATTTTTTGTACAATTTTCAGATCCATACAACAAATATTCCATGTGGGACACACTCTACCAGTTCGCTCTCTAGAATAAGCCAGAATTCAACAAGGTCTACCATTTTTTCTATAACTCCTTTTCTGAGAGGTTCCATGTAGTGAAATCTGGAGGAATTGCATAAAATACATTGAAGAACATCATGTACCATTTTCAAATCTTTATTCATTACATGTACATAGTTATTATTATTTCGAGTTAAGGATTTTGACTCATCCAAAATTAGTCATGTGAGACTAAAGTAAAGTTTGATGAAAATACTAGTTTCTTGTAGTTAAAGTTAAGGAAGGTTTGAAGGTATGTGATCATATAAACCACTTCTATTACAAAGTTTAAAAACATATTTTGATGATGAAATTGATAAGGGATTTTGGTTAAGGTACATGTTGGGTACATGGTTGAGACAAGTAGTTGATGAGTTGGCACACACATGAGGTGTATAGTTGATGATGTTGGTACATCTTGATGAATCATAGTTGATGCATGATTGGTACATACTTGGTACATGGTTGGAGACACTTGTTAGTAGTATTGTTGACACATGGTTTATGGATGACGTAGCATACTTGTCTTGGTGATGATTATGATTTATTGTGTTATGCTTGGTTGATGCACATATTAGTGATATTGTGAATATGGTTGATAGTTTTCTTGGTGATTGATCTTGGTGAGTAGTTCTGATTTGTTTGATAATATTGATGAGACAGTTTGTTGTGATAGGTTTTTTGGACATGTTATTGTGATAGGTTATTTGTACAGGTTTGGTGCATGGTTGATGCACTTATATATGGTACAAGTTAAGGTACAGGTTGATGTATGGTACATGTTGGCACATGTTATTGGTATAGGTTGTTACAATTTGTTTGTTATAGGTTGATTGATACAAGTTTACAACAATATATCTCAGAGTGATAGTGTAACAATGGTTCCATCATTATACTTCTATTTCAGGGCGGTTGGACTGGGAAAGTACATGTTGTTGTAGACACCTTTCGGTTGTAGTCAGAGAACATAGGGGGTTGTAGCCTCCTTCTAGTTGTAGCCAGAGAATTGGGGAGTTAGATCTTCCCTCAAGTTGTAGCCATNGTAGCCTCCTTCTAGTTGTAGCTAGAGAATTGGGGAGTTGGAGATTCCCTCAGGTAGTATCCAGAGAAACTAGGGCGTTGGAGCCTCCTTCCAATTGCAACTGGAAAACAAATGAATTTGGTTCTTACAATGAATGTTATTCTTAAATACATATAAGAAAAAAAAAAAAAAAATCTCCCGCTTTGGGTTTCCACGTTAAAACACTGGTGTACTGTGTATGTGTATGATTGGTCATTTGTTCATTGTTTATTTACTATGCAACTATTGGATGATAATGCTACATCGATGTAACAATTACATTTTGTGGTTAAAAAGGATTGTATTTCTCTATTACTGATTCACCCCCCCTCTCATTAATCCAACAAGTGGTTTCAGAGTAGGTTCCTTCAGGAAACAATTTAACCACTGGAAGGACATCATGGATTATTCTGAGAATGGAGTACCATTGTTCAATGGTCAGAATGGTTTAAAGTATGATATGTGGAGTATAAGGACACAAGTATTTTTACAGGCACAGGGGCATTATATTTGGCTATCAGTCATTACAAGATATGATAATTCAAAAAGGTCAAAGACTGTAGCCAAGAAGGAATTGAAGAATAATAAAAAAAGAGCAATGGATTTCATCTGGGAAGGATTACCTAATCCGGTAAGAGAAAAGGTTGGTAAATTTTCATCAGCCAAATAAATTTTGGATAAGTTACATGACATATATTATTCACCCATCACAGATTCATAAAATGCCAAAGAAGATGCATATACAGATCAAGAAGAATTATGTTCAGCATGCCAAACAGATTCATAATATGAAGAGTACATAATCATGAGATGTATGTTATTTTTCCTTAATTGTGAAAAATGCAGACATATGGAAATAGAATGACATCAAGGAAATGAGACAGAAAAACTAATTCAGAAGGAATAAAATTATGAAGCAGAATTGATTAGTTATTTATATGAACTAAGAGAGGAAAACAAGTTACTCAAGAAAAAGTTGATGAAACCAAAGGAAAGTGTTCACATTTTTTAAGAAGCCCAACATGTCATCAAGAACTTAAGAACTCAACTAGAAGAAGCTAGAAAGATCAGAGAAAATCTTGAATATCAAAAGCGATATTTGGAAGCCAACATAGCAGCACAAAAGGAAGAAGTAGAAATGAGAGAGAATGAATTTACATATCATCTTAAGGAAAGAACTAACGATCTAAACCAACTTGAGGGAGAGTTTATTCAAGAAGAGAAAGGACTTGAAGAAAAAATAATCACATTAAAAATTCAACTTGAAGAAGCGAAAAGAACAGAGTAAGTCATGAATTCTCAGATAATGAAGAAAGAAGAAGAGGTTGAGAAGCTTGAAGAATAAGTTTTCACATTGAGAAGTAAAATCGTCAAGATCAACAAGAATGTTGAAGAGAAAGAAACATCCACATCAGTTATAGAGAATGAATAGAAGCACTCAAGGTTGCTATAAAAGAAGAATGAAGAAAATAGAAAAAGCTATGCAGAAGTACTCAAATGAAGGAATCATGGTCAACCTGAATGTAAGAAAACTATTGACGATACATATTCAAGAAGGCCATTCATGTTCAAGCCACAAAGAAGCTTCAATCATGATCATGATCAGTCAAGGAATAAATTTAGAAGGACTACACCACAAAGAAGATCATTCACTCCTAGGTATGAAAATTTATTTTATGGTCATTGTTTTTATTGTACTAATTTTGGACATAAGGTTGTAGATTGCAGGGATTATAAAAGAAATGTTCAAGCAATAAATGTCTATGTGGCCCCACTTAACATTGAATGTTACAAATTTCATAACTATGGACACATAGCTAGTGATTGTAGAAGCATGATCGATACTTCCATGAAAGAGAACACTAATATCAGATATAAGAAAGTATGGATAAGAAAGTATGGATAAGAAAACATGAAGAACAGGTGAACAAAGACCAGGTCCCAAAGATCACAAGATTGGAAATAAAACGAGATGAAGAAAATTCTACAGAGAAAAAGAAATATGTCAGATACAGAAAGGTTTGGAAAATAACTGAAAGAAAAGAAGGACATGTAAATAAGGAACAAGTTCAAGAGATTGTACTGTTAGGCATTGCAGTAGAAGATGAATCCACAGACATAAAGAAAGAAGTCAGAGCTCAGAGAGATGATGAATCTACCAATGAAGATGATGATGAATACACATCAGAGAAAGAATTGTTCTGAGCCATCTATCTTAGAGACTCCCAATTAATATGAATATTATATAGGGGGAGTCTATGCGGTAGCTGAGATAAACCAAAGAACCATCCTTTGAGTAGCTTTCAGAATTTGAGTAGACAGATTCAGTGCATTCAGTTAGCAGAAGTAAAATATGATAGATTAATTAGTTGTAGTAGTACTTCATGATATTACAGTGACATATGAGTCAAAATTATGGGTAGTTGTGTAGCAGAGTCTTGAACAATATGGACATATATGGACGTGAAATCATATTTTCTGAACATGGAACTTGAAGAATAAGTCTACATTGAACAACTAGTTCTTATAGAATGGTACTCTAGATTGGATAAATATTTAAGCAGGAAGGGTTCAGAAAATGAAGGGCAAACAACAATCTCTACATCAAGGTAACTCAAGATGGTATTTTATTAATTGAAGTTTATATTGATGATATTATTTTTGGAAGTACTGATGATAGGTTAAGCCAGAAATTTGCAAAGGATATGAAAAATGAATTTGAAATGTCATTACTTGAAGAACTATCCTTCTTTCTGGGTCTTCAGATACGTCAAAGCAACCAAGGAATTTTTATTTCTCAAACTAAGTATATTAGAGAAATGCTAAAGAGGTTCAGAATGGAAGATTGCAAACCAGTTACCACTCATATGAAAACCAGTTGCAAGTTGAGAAAAGATGATGATTGAAACTCTACAGACCTGAGGCTATACAGGTCAATTATTGGTAGCTTACTATATGTGACAACATCCATACCATATGTAATGCAAGTAGTTGGCTAGGTGGCATGATTTCAAGAAACAACAAATGAATCACATGTATTAGAAGTGAAGAGTATTTTCAGATATCTTAAAGGAACATAAGAGTTTGGATTATGGTATCCAAAAGGAAAGGATCTATCACTTATTTCCTACATAGATGTAGATTGGGAAGGTTGCATTGATGGTTGACGAAGCACCAGTGGAGAAACATTCTACTTGGGTGAGTGTTTAGTATCTTGGTTAAGAAAGAAAAAATCATCGATATCTGTATCTACAGCCGAAGCAGAGTATATTGCAACAACATGATGTTGTACATAGGTTCTATGGATGAAAAAAACTCTGAGAGATATACAAGTTGAGTATGATGAGCCCATTACAATCTATTGTGATGATACAAGTGCCATAAGTATCTCAAAGAACCCAGTAATGCTCTCCAAGAAGAAGCACATTCCAATAAAGTATCACTTTCTACGAGAAAAGGTTGCATGAAATAAAATCAGAGTTGAGTATGTGGGCATAAAAGAACAAGTGGCATACATCTTTACAAAACCGCTTCCACGTGAATCCTTTGAGTATCTTCACCAGATACTCGAAGTAATTTCTACTCCAAAATGAATGTTTTTGAATGCTTATCCTATATGTCTTAGATTTACACAAGGAAGAACCATAGAGAGGATAGTTTAGGTTAGGAGATCAGATTCAGGAAGATTTCAATGAGGGGGAGTATCCCCAAGGACAATTAACTTAGGGGGAGCATCCCCAAGGACAATTAACTTAGGGAGAGCATCCCCAAGGACAATTAACTTAGGGGGAGCATCCCCAGATGGAAACATACATTTTCCATTGATGACAAAGGGGGAGAGATTTATCATATGTAGAGCACAGAGGCATGGTTCCAGGGGGAGCGATGGTCACAGGGGCAGTGTGAGTGAAATGACTTCAGTATTGCATCATAGTGTTGCCATAAATTCCAAAGGGGGATATTTTTTATTAATTGGGTGGGTTGTCATTGATGTCAATCCTTGAAGAAAGTCTGGTAGTGAATTTCGATAGCACAATGGTTTGGGTGATGGACCCAAGTTTGTTTGATGGATAATGGTATGAGTTTTTATATATTTGTAGGTAATACTTGTTGGTTGTGGAGCCTGATTATCTTCCTGATTCATAGGTCCTTGCTTTCAGTCGTGTTTATACCCCATGAAGTATTTACACCCCAGAACTATGTACACTCTTCCACGCGGGGGAGTGCAGAGGGGGGGTACCCCCTCTGCGGGGTCCAGGGGCGCTATCCCCCCGACTGGGGGGTCTCGGGGCAAGTGGGCCCCCAGCGGGGGTTCGGGGGCTTTGCCCCCAAAGCAAAAATTGCCTTGTAAAAGTATATTGTAATTTCATTGTAAATCTGGACTATTCATTATAAGGTCGCAGATCTAATGGTAGAGATTATGTTAGGGTTTTTTGCCCTAGAAGGCAACCCTCTTTTATGAGGGAAATGTATTGCGGCTATGGATGATGGTG
>SNQJ01S0083518.1:20605-32276 GCA_010110895.2 Picea sitchensis | reverse complement strand
GGGTGTTCTGCTTTTAACCAAAGGGGGGGGGTCTGGAATGAATATTCCCTATGGCGGGCCCCCTTTTACAGGTGGCATTGTATTAGTGGTCCAGAGGTCCCATCCCCCACATACTTCCTGACATCTCGTCACCCCTTGACGTCACCCTCCACTAAGCCCACTTGTCCTACTTGCTCCCGGGTTGAAGTCCCATCCCATAACTACTGTCAGTCCCTGCTGTCAGGCCTTTACCCTACCCATTCATGGCCAACCCCCTTCGACGACTTTTATCTCCAATCACCTGCTTCCACGTCAATCCCCCGTACGCTTTGGCCACCGTCATCTGCCACTTCATCCCTAGTGGCCCGTTTCCCATTAATGACAATATAACATACCTGTTGTCACGCTGTTCGATTTCCCGCGTCCGACCGACCCATTTTTGAATAAAACTACCATTTCCCTTTGTAGTCATTATTCATCCATCGCGCGAGAAACCTCCTATTCCTCCATTGCTCCCGCATCATTTTCACCTACATTTATCCAACCCCACTAACGTATTGTTTATTGTAGGTACAATTGCCGAAATGGTGTCTAAGATGAAGCAAGCTGAAGAGGAACAGAATCTGTTCGTTCCTCTTCCGGTTGACCTGGATAAAATTCCTCTTGTTGCTAAGGACCGTTTGATAGCCGATACCATATGCAGTTTCGACTTCTCTGATCTTCAGTCGTGGCTCCGGGAGGTTTTCCTAGACCAGAGCGACGAAATTGGACTCTGGGAGTCCAATTTGCCTCTGTATCTCGTCCCCCAAATTCACAGTTTCCCTGAGTTTTCCCTCCAATGTCAGGCCCACTACATCCTTGACCAGAGAGCCATCATTTCTTCATCCAGAGACATCCTTTTCTTCATTACTCCTGAGGATATCGACCAGATGTTACAAATCACCCGCACAGAATCTGCGTCCCTCTCCTCACCGAGCTTTACCAGAAGATGACTTTCCCGCAGAGAGCTCATATATTCGATCTTTTTCTTCCCGCTTCCGCTCCACTCCCTACCACCAACCCCCCTTACCCTTCTTCCATGTTCTCAACCAAAGGCAATCAAATCATTTCTTCCCTGTGTGCCTTGCTTGGTTACTATTCTGATCAATGGGTAGATGAGCCCATCTTGGGTTTTCTATCCATCTTCTCAAACGACAAACAGTCGACCATGGAGTTCGACTACAACACCTTCTTGGCCAATAATATCCATAAGCAGTTTGTCAATTTCTCCACAGAAGGCATGTTTAGATACTCCTCCATTCTGGCTCACATGTTCATCTTTTTCCAAGCCAACAGGTTCGATTTATCCATGCAGAAGATGGACGCCGATGGGAAGCCCCAATCAGTCACAGTGTGGACGTCTCTTCTAAAGTATAATTCTGTCGAATACGACTTCACAACATTCATTGACAGGTTTTACCACCTTGTGGTAAGTATGTTGCGTGGCATGCCTGAGCCACAAATTAATGATGAAGTCCAGAGGATCCTGCATCTCTCGGACAACGTTCAGACAGGAGACTGGTATTTATGCCAGAATCACACAGAAATCAGAGTCTTTGGGTGTGAATTGGCACCTTATAAACTGCCTCTATATGTACCGGTAAGACTTTTTGCATTAGAATATATAAGGCAAATTATGAATTCTGATGATATTCATTTTGTTTCCCTTAAGAAAAAGAAACAATTGAGAATCAAGGGACAAATTGGTCCCTTCATCTGCAATAACTGGGGTGCAGGGGAAGAAGCAGATCGAATTTTGAAGGAGATGAAATTCTCTATGAGTTTCATCTGGCACTACGATCCCCACGAGATCATTTCAGACATGATGGTAAAGAACAAAAATGCCCCATATTCTCACAAGCCCAAGCCAGAGATCGAGAAATTTGCGAATCAGACAGTCTGGCTGCCTGACACTTTGCTGGACTTGGAACAGTAGGGGCCCTCAACAAGTGCGCTACCCGCTACCATGCCTTAGGTCCTCAAGGAGAAGAGACCCCGACAGGAGTCATCTCCTCCTGTAACTAAGGTGTCATTGGAGGAATTCCAAATTCACTCCAAGAAGCTGAAGATAGTCTCAGCGCCCTGCACTACAGTAGAGGCTACCACAGTGACTACCACAGTAACCACCATTGGGGCCAAGCAATTCGGTTTTCCTTTCGGCTCTAGTCAGCATAAGGAAGTGACAAAAGAAATAAAACCCACATATTGTCCCTTGGATACTCCGCCAAGCAAGACTGGGCCCAAGTTGGGGATTTTTGAAAAATATGACATGATCAAAAAGAAGAACCAGATGCTCACCAACAACACTTATGCACAGTTCCAGAAGCAGTCATCCACGGCCCAGCATAGACTTCTTTCATCATTTGATACAGAGAAGGGTAGGATGCATATGGCATTCCTCCAAGCACAAGTGCCTGATCCAAAGGTGATATCTGATTACAAGAGGGCCACGTTTGAGTTTCAAGCAAAAGATGTGCATTCGGTAGATCAGATGGATCTGCACAAGAAAACTAGGGAGATGATTTTCCACACTTTAGCCCACGCTTCAACTTCTGCATCAAAGTTTCGGGTAGCTTTGAGCAATGCCCAGACCCAACTGAAGCTGGAAAAAATATCTTCCTTCGCAAAAGATAACAGGATAAAGACGCTGGAGGAGCTGGTCCCCAAGATCAGTTATGACCCAACGAATGTCAAGGTTTCCGAAGAGATGATTAAAAAGAAAAATGCTGACATTGCCTCATTGAAAAAACAACTAAAGCTCCCTCCAACAGAGGACCCACAGGCAAAGGAAATAGCTGAAAAGGAAGGTGAAAAGGATGAGATGCTGAAATTACTCCTGGAGCAGAATGCGCAGTTAAAGGAGATGGAGGCAAAGATGGAGAGACTGCTCAAGGAGAAAGAGCAGGCAAAGCCAATGGAAGGAATTCCAGTGAGTTCTATCCCAATTGCAACACCAACGGTGACAGTAATTCCATCTGCAACAGCAATACCCCTACCAGAAGGAGCAACAGACTTGGCCAAGTCTATGGAGAGAATGAACCTGCAAGAGTCAGAAATCAGCAGGCTTAAGAAAGAGGTGGAGAATCTCCAAGAGCTAAAGGTTTCTTTCCAGACAAGTCTGTCTAAAGAAAAACAGGTGAATGAGCAGATCAGGAAGGAGTTGCAACAGCTCCAGAAACAGACAATGGAAGGAAAGACCTTGGTTGAAGTTAAAGAACTTGTGTGGACAGATATTTCTAAGTCCATTAATGAAATCTGGCCAATGGTTCAAATCATGTTTGAACAGAATGAGTTGCTCGAGAGGAGCAAACAGGCTATGGAGAAAATCAGAACGGAACTGGGAGACATGCCAGCCCAAGCTAATGAAATCATAAGGTTCCTGAATTCTAAGACTTGGGAGGAACTCGAAGAATTGAAAATTGAAGACAGGACAGAAACCATATTGGAAGTGAAAAGAGTTCTGACCAAAAGAGGTCTCATGCTTTAGCTTGAGGAGAAGATCCAAGTCATGGATCAAGGAGTGCAGAAGTTTTTCCACAAGATAGATGCTCTGCAAAGGAAGGGCCTACCTGGTATGAAGGTCATAAATGACAAGTTGATGACACTCCTTGATTATAAGAAAAGGTTGACCTAAGTGTCCAAGGACAGTTCTAAGTTTGCAGGAATACAGGGAAGCATCACAGGAAGAGCATTCATGGATGCCTTGCAGTTGGATATTAGTATCCAGCATGAAATTAAGCACATTTTCATCATCAAGCCTACACTTGCTAAGTACACATGGACGAAGTGTACCGGAGATTGCTTAAAGTCACAGTGCCAGGTCATATTAGATGGGAAGAACTGTGTGATCTACTAGATTAGTAGATGAGTTGTCGCTTCCAGTCAGCTGTCCTGTCAGCAGAGGTTGCGGAGGCACCTCACCAATGGCCTACCCCTGAAATTCAGTATACAGTTGTAATGAGTCATCAAAGAAGTTTTTGATTAGTTAATATAGTTAGTCTAAAAATAGTATGAGCATGTCCTGATCAGTTATGACAGGAGCGTATGTATTTTTTATTATAAATACTTCATTTTCCGATGTATTGAGGGTTGTTGATTCATACACCTTACTGCTATCACACTGTACCATTTTTGAGATCCACCATTAATAAAGAAGAGGCATTGACAGGATTCTTACGTATGTTTCACTGGTGAAGTTGATCTTCTAAGTTTAATGTTTTCCTTATCTGTTACCATTTTGTTTTCTAGATATACTCTTTATGAATAGCGTAATGTTGCAGGATTTATCATTGATACCCTTGTTCTGATTCTAACGATTTTAATGTTTTCTTCCAATATCTTCAATTAAGAAATTCTTAACTACTTGTTAGTTGATGTTATTTTCCTTATCTATTCTTCTGTCCATCCTTTTAATTTATAAAGATCCAGTGAATGTATTATCTCGCCCTGTGAAGGTTTTCTTCGGCTTTCTAGTTGTATCTTATATGTGTTTAAATACAGACCCCATAGCCCAATGGAAGTGTAGTTTATCTCAACCAACTTTAAAAACCCTTTACAACAAAACCAACGATTTCTTTAACTAGCCTAATATCTGAAAATAAAACAAAGCTAAATCATATAGAGAGATCCCTCTCTGAAGATGGAAGGGCTAGATCCCATCTTTAAAAGTGGTTGGTTAAGGTTACCTTAATAGATTTCTTCTTTCTCAACCTCTAGGAAATTTATCAAGTGCTAACATAAGTGGCGACTCCACTGGGGATAGAACTAAACTGACAATCTCACGACTTCTTTCCCCTAAAGAAAGTTCTACTCCGAGAATAAAGTAATGTTTAGAGGTTGATTAACCCTATACATAGTATTTTCGGAATCTCTCTTTGAACCTTTTGTTCTTCTATGACTGTTCCTGTAGCACTACAACCCAATCTCGGGCCCGAACTAGCGGATCAAACTCATATTGCATCGAACCTTTTTGACACAATACTCAAAACTGCCAACAACCGGGAAGAACTCGAACGTTCATGGGAAGCCATGGAATGAGACATAGCTACTCAGGAACAATTGGAAGATAGACAACGTCAACTTAGAAACCTCCCATAGTTTCCTTCACTATAAATTTAAATATAAAAAAAAATATATATACATAAAAAACCCAAAAAGAGTTCTGGCTCCCAAGAATGTCCACACTCGATCTCATCCAGACCCAAAACCCTCCACAGCATTAGATAACCCTGAGTGATTGTTGAGGCGAAAGACCTTCGCTCCTAGCTCAGCGAGTTCTACTCCCCTTCACAAGTCTCCTTCCTTTTCCAGAGAACCTGCTAACTTACAAAACCTTGATCTTGAGCCTTCTCCTCAACGAAACCTGATCAGAACGTGGTCCGAAACTTTTGTGTCTAAGCTCATCTTTGACCCAACTGTGGTGCAACCCCGAACCCCCGAAGTCTTGTCCCCTACGACTAAATTACAAGCCACTACCTCAGTACCACTCAGTCCTTCGTCTTCCTCGTCTTCAGTCACCACCTCTCCTACCACCCAGGCCGTCATTCCGCTTCCTCCGCCCATCATGGCAGCTCGATATGCTCCTTTGGTATTGCCTGCACCTCTGCATGCCATGCCCCAAGACTACCAGACTAGACTTCCATAGTTCGATGCAACAGGAAGATTAAGCGCACAACAACATGTAGATAAAATGAACGACTACTTGGATCTACAAGAAGTTGACGAAGTCGATGTCCAAATGAGGCTGTTCACCCAGAGTCTGACAAGGGACGTCAAGAAATGGTTCAAAGATTTACCTGCCGCATCAATCCCTGACCTTGTTGCGTTCCAAAGAAGCTTTCTCGACAGTTGGGAGGTAAATAAAAACCCTCTCCAAATACTGTCAGAATACGAGAACATAAAACGAAATCAAGGTGAAACGGTCCAAGACTATTGCATCCGTTTTAACAACTTGTATAATGCAATCCCAAATGAAATCAAACCTCCCCCGGGTTTGGCACTGATTAAATTTCCTGATGGATTCGATGCTGACATGTCTTACCAATTGAGAGAAAGAAATGCTTCCACCCTTGAAGACATGCAGAAGAGTGCTATTAGTGTGGGGGCAAATATGTTGGCGAAATGGGCTCGGCAAAGGTCAGAAAGAAGGGTCACTATCAAAGAAGAACCTTCCACGTCGACCACAGATTCCAAGCTGGATTCTTTGGCCCAAACAGTGGAATTAATGATGGAAAGAATAAACTTGTCTGACAGAAACCCTCCTAGGGACAACGCCCCTGCTCCTCAGATTCGAAACCCCAACTTTAGAAGAAACCCCCCGCAAATCAGGCAAAGAGATCCTAGGGATCCTAGGGATCAAAGGGACCAAAGAGATCAGAGAGGCCCTGATCAGCCGATCAGACCTCCCTTGTAGGAAAACTATGTTGATGATGGGGGGGAAGTAAATGAAGAATTGGAGGACACTCATATCAACCTCATGGTCATTCACGATAATGAGGTCATTTTCCTCACTCGAGAAGAGCAGGAACTCTTTCTGTTAAATCAAACAAAGGTAAGTGAGGAGGCTGAAGATGCAAGACACCAGGCCTATGAAAACGATATCTTGGAGGTGCATCGCCAATAAAATCTATGAAGTAAGAAGGAAGAAGGAAATTCCTCGAAAAGGACGTCTAGAACACAGAAGGTATCTGAGACTGAGAAAATTCCAGAGAAGGTTATGGCCGAAAAGTCTTCTGAGAAAGGTAAAACTGACGCTCCGGTGAAGAAAAACATCACCATACTGAAAAGACCGGCACAGCCCGAAGTTTCACCCGTTAACCTGCCT
Organism: Picea sitchensis; assembly: GCA_010110895.2. Classification (NCBI taxonomy): domain Eukaryota; kingdom Viridiplantae; phylum Streptophyta; class Pinopsida; order Pinales; family Pinaceae; genus Picea; species Picea sitchensis. The sequence continues at coordinate 25,435 of SNQJ01S0083518.1, read as the reverse complement.
AGTACGTCTGACCGGAAGGATATGGTGGACCAACCAGAATCAACGAGTCAAACCCGAACACTAGCACCTTTTAGCCTAGAGGCAGAATTGGCCAAAATTAAAATTCCCGTCCCATTGACAGAGTTGATAAGCAGAGGCAGTTATCGATCACAGGTACTAAAAGTGTTAGCCATTGAACCTGACATAGGCACCAAAGCATTGACTATTGGGCCAGTGACTCATTCTGACACTGTGAACCTTACTGATGATCGTCCCGAACTCCTTTTCAGACCTGAGGTGGATGGTTGATACGATACCGGTGATGTGGCTCCCTTTTACATCAGTTTGAACATACATGATTTGATATTGCATAACGCCATGTTGGATTCAGGTGCTTCACACAATTTGATGCCTAAAGTAGTAATGGAAAAACTGGGATTGGAGGTCACTCGGCCTTACAAAGATTTACACTTGTTTGACTCTAGCAAGGTCAAATGTATTGGTCTGATTAAGGACCTCTGCATAACCCTGGTTCAGATACCTTCAAAAAGCATGGTGATGGACGTGGTAGTTGCCAACATCCCGCCAAAATATGGTATGCTGTTATCCCGATCTTGGGGAGCTAAATTGAAAGGGACCTTGCAGCTGGATATGTCTTACGCCACCATCCCAGTTTTCAGACAACAGAGAAGGTTATACAGAGAAACACTGATGAAGTATATGGTCAGCAGTCAAGAGAAACCTCACAATTACCCTCTTTACTCTGCTCACTCTGATTTAGATTCATTCATCTTGTACAATGATGGCGATACTGAAGAGCCAGACAATCAGCTGGTGGAAGAGGTAGCTAGTCAGGACGAGAGCCCAGAAAACGACAAGGAAGCCAAGATGAAAAATATAATCACTGAAGAGTTCCCTAATGATTTCTGGAGTATGGATTTTGATGGAGCTGTGAGTAAATAAGGATTAGGAGCTAGAGTTTGGTTGCATAATCATCAAAAAAGGTATTAAGAAAATCATTCCTATAAGTTAAATTTCCATTGCACTAACAATGTTGCTGAATACGAAGCTTTAATGCTCGGCCTGAAGCTATTGAAAAAGGTTGGTGCTAGGAAAATAATGGTAAGGGGCGATTTTGAATTGATTATTAAACAAATTGAAGGTGAATATGATGCTAAACATCCACACCTTAGAGCCTACAGGAATGCTATTCTTGATGTGCTAAAGTGTTTTAACAAGGTGGACCTGCAGGTAATACCTAGAGGCCAGAATATTCTGGCGGATGGATTAGCTACATCGGCTGCCTCCTGCAAGATTCCTTTCCGACAAACTCCCCCATACACTGTGGAAGTGAAGTGAAGACCGACAATGCCCGATAATATCAGGTACTAGAAAGTGTTTGGAAATGACGATCAGATAGAGGACTTTCTGCAATGCAAGAACAATTTTGAATGTACAAACATAGATGTAGAAAATGAAAATGTAAATAATTCTGAGTTTGAAATAGATAGTGTTAATACTGTAAATACAGTAGGTACATAGGATACAGTATATTTAGGAGAGTCAGGAGTTGACGAACTGGAGGCCGATGTTTTGCAATTGAAGAGCAATATTTTACCTAGAGGTCTTGTCCCTTTAGAAGACCTGTTTGACAATGACGATGTAGCTAAGAAACCCAAAATAGAAGCACATGGGCAAGAGGTAGAGAACTGCAATATAGGAACTGAAGAGAAACCTAAGATGGTTAAACTGTCCAAATCTTTACTCCCGGAACAAAAGCTTAAGTACATTGAGTTATTCAAAGAATTTTTCGATGTTTTTGCCTGGAGCTATGAAGATTTAAAAGCCTATGACACCAGCATTATACAACATAGGATTCCCATAAAGGAAGACCAGAAACCATTTAGGCAGAAACTTAGGAGAATTAATCCTAAGATGCTCCCCTTAATAGAAAAGGATATTAAGAAAATGTACAGAACCAAGATCATAGTCCCACTCCGTTTCTCTAAGTGGGTTTCCAATTTAGTCCCTACTCGCAAGAAAACTGGGGAAATTTGACTCTGTATAGATTTTCGGAATTTGAACAAAGTGTCCTTAAAGGATAACTACCTATTGCCTAAAATGGATCACCTCCTGCAAAGAGTGGTTGGGTCTAGTCGAATTTCCCTGTTAGATGGTTTCTCAGGCTACAACCAGGTCCTAGTTCACCCAGACGATCAGGAAAAAACCGCCTTCACCACTCCCTGGGGCACTTTCATGTATGTGAAGATGCCCTTTGGTCTGATGAACGCTGGAGCGACCTTCCAGAGGGCGATGGACATCGCCTTCATAGAAGAGTCAGGTAAGTTTATCGTCGTTTATCTGGATGATGTGACTGTATTCTCCCAATCTGATGAGGAACACCTGCGACACCTTAGACGAGTTTTCGAAAAATGTAGAAGATTCGGGATTTATTTAAATCCCAAGAAATGTCTTTTTGGGTTAGAAGAAGGCAAACTGCTGGGACACAACATCTCTAAGGAGGGCATCAGAATTGACCCCAGCAGAATAGAGGCCATACTAAAGATAGACCACCCAAGAAATCTAAAGGAGCTACAGTCTTTTATAGGTCAGATTAAATTTCTTCAAAGATTCATTCCTAATCTAGCTGAACTCCTCCGAAACATTACCAATATGCTCAAAAAGGATGCAAAAATAAAATGGGACTCTGAATCTAGGCAGTCCTTCGAACAGATTAAATGCGCACTCACTGAAGCCCCAATTTTGATTAGTCCCAATTTCACCAAAGATTTCTATATTTTCTCTTTCGCCTCAGAACATACTATAGCCGCTGTATTACTACAGAAGAACAGCGAAGGGTACAAACAACGCATAGCTTTCTTTAGCAAAGCTTTAAGAGACACAGCACTGAATTACAATATCATGGAGAAGTAAGCTTTTGCTTTGGTAAAGGATATAAAGGACTTCAGGGTCTATATTCTTCATTCACATGTTATAGCATACGTTCCAAACGCGGTAGTAAAAGATATCTTGACACAAGACAACCCTGATGGGAGAAGGGGAAAGTGGATTGCAGTTATTCTAGAATATGACATAGAAATTAAGCCCACCAAACTGATCAAAGGCCAAGGCCTTGCCAAATTGATGGCTGAATCTAACTTTCAGGCTCTTGACATTAATTTTCTAGACGTGGCAGATGAACAGGGTGAGATGGCAACTCCAAACGTTAAAGAGGTTTTTCTAAACTCTCCATGGTATGCAAACCTGATTTTTGTTTTACAAAATTTACAAGATCCCCCTGGTTTAACTAAAACTAAAGCTAGATTCTTAAAATTGAAATATTTGAAGTTCTATATTCTAGAAGGAAATCTGTATTGGAAAGACCCTGCAGGTATTCTTTTAAATTTCTTACTCAAAGATGAAGCTAACAAAGTGTTGCAGGAGTTCCATGCCGGTGAATGTGGTGGCCATTTAAACTGGAAAGTTACTGCCAACAAAATACTCAGAGCTGGTTTTTACTGGCCCAACCTGTTTGCAGATGTACATCAGAAAGTAACAGCCTGTCATCAGTGCCATCTATTTGAGGGTAAAAGGAAACTCATTCCTCTACCTCTTAAACCAATTTCAGTTGAGGATCCTTTTCAACAATGGGGACTCGATTTCATTGGAGAAATACACCCTCCATCTTCAGGCCAACATAGGTGGATCCTTACTACCACCGATTATTTCACCAGATGGATCAAGGCCGTACCAAGCAGGCAAGCCACTGACTCTGTTATTATCCAGTTTCTTGAAAATAATATTTTATCCCATTTTGGTTGTCCTAGAAAGATCATTACTGACAATGCAGCTGCCTTTCGGTCGAAGAAACTCATTGACTTCTGCAGTCATTACCACATTGGCTTGGGGCATTCCACAGCCTACTACCCTCAGGGGAATGGGTTGGTTGAATCATCAAACAATACTTTGGTGAATATCATCAAGAAAACACTACAGGAGAATAAAAAATCATGGCATGATAAGCTGGTATTTGCTCTATGGGCAGATAGACTGACCACCAAGAGGTCAATTGGTATGTCACCATACCAGTTGGTCTATGGTACTAAGGCCGTTTTCCCAACCTCTTTGGGAGTTCCTGTCATGAAGCTACTTCAAGAAATACAAGCTGAGCCAAATGACTCCTAGAGAAGAATCAATCAAATGATTCACTTGCAACAGACCAGAGAAGATGTTTTCAAAAAAACACAGGTCATCCAAGAGAACATCAAGAAGATCTTTGACAAATGAACCAAGGAGGATGATTTCGAGTTGGGAGACCTGGTATTGAGATGGGATGCCAGGAACGAGGACGAGGGAAAGCATGGGAAATTTGATCATCTATGGACAGGGCCCTACATGATCCAAGCTTTCAGAGGACACAATGCCTTTTTGTTAAACAATGCCGATGGGTCAGATCTGCCAGGAGAACCTGTGAATGGCAGAATGTTGAAACATTATATCCCTCCTCAGTAAGAGATTTGAAGAACTCACTCTCCATTGTACATACCGGATTTAATTTTCAGTCTTTACCTGCATTTTTGAAGTGAGGAACATTGGTCAGTTGGTTGAAGCCCGAAGAGAAGGCCCTAAGCTGCTGGTCACCATTTTTCAAAAAAATTTCCTAAGAAGAAGACCAACTAAGGCTACTAGACAGATACGCTCGGAATGACAGGGAACTGGATCCTTGGCACTTAACAGGGAAAGTACCATCCCCAGGTGGAGCCGTTGTTATCACCCCATAAAATATGGGAATCAACTTATGACTTGGATATTATTGATATTATCTGTATCTAGTGTTCTTATTGGAAATTC
>SNQJ01S0083518.1:9535-20500 GCA_010110895.2 Picea sitchensis | reverse complement strand
AATAAAATCCCCATGCAATAACAGTGACTTGGTCATACCTTTCAAGCATGACCAAGTTCTTTTAATTTTCCAATGTTGATAGGCTAGTGAATGCATCTGATCAGACCGTCTAATCCTGGTCAGATAGCCCCTAGGTTAGAACTAGTGAATACATCTGATCAGACCATCTAATCCTGGTCAAATAGCCCCTAGGTTAGAACTAGTGAATACATCTGATCAGACCATCTAATCCTGGTCAGATAACCCTTAGGAAAGAATAATATCTTAACCCAACAGTCTAATATGGGTTAGGTGTCTTGTAAAAAATAGATTAGAACGTAGATTAACTGCTTTGCTTGCCTTGCCCAAATAAGACCAGATTTATAAAGTTGTTACCCTATGACTCCAATGGCTAAGTGTAGTTGAAGGGATGTCCCCTTGGTGGTGTGTATGAGAAAAATCGAAGAAAACCCATGAGAAAGCTCTAATCCTAAGTTTTCCTACACATGATTTGTTCCGCCCCTGATGTATGTTTCGGTCACTTTCCAGTGGTCCAGATCTCATCGCTCAGATCAATGGACCACGATGGATTCCAGACCCCCCTTAGTTTTCTACTTTTAACAAAGGGGGGAAGGGGGGGGTCCGAAATCGATGGTAATTCTTACGCAGATTTGGATGGTCCTGAACCGAGCGCATGAATCCACAACCCACATTGGATTCCGGACCCCCCCGCCTGTTCTGCCTTTAACAGAGGGGGGGGGTCCGGAATTGGTTATAAATCGGGCGTAGATCTGGACAGCTCTGAATCCAGCACCCAAATCGGTGGTCCACATTGAATTCCAGACCCCCCCCTCTGCTCTGCCTTTAATGGAGGGGGGGGGGTCTGGAATTGATATTAAGGGGCGCGCAGATCTGGACGGCCATAAAACAAGCATGCAGATCAATGGCTCATAATGGATTCCGGACCCCCCCGAGTGTTCTTCTTTTAACCAAAGGGGAGGGGTCTAGAATGAATATTCCCTACGACGGGCCCCCTTTTACAGGTGGCATTGTATTAGTGGTCTAGAGGTCCCATCCCCCACATGCTGCCTGACATCCCGTCGCCCCTGGATGTCACCCTCCACTAAGGCCACTTGTCCTACTTTCTCCCGGGTTGAAGTCCCATCCCATAACTGCTGTCAATCCCTGTTGTCAGGCCTTTACCCTACCCATTCATGGCCAGCCCCCTTTGATGACTTTTACCTCCAATCACCTGCCTCCACGTCACTCCCCCGTACGCTTTGGCCACCTTCATCTGCCACTTCATCCCTAGTGGCCCGTTGCCCATTAATAACAAGATAACATACCCGTTGTCACGATGTTCGATTTCCCTCATCCGACCGACCCATTTTTGAATAAAACTATCATTTCCCTTTGTAGTCATTATTCATCCATCGCGCTAGAAACCTCCTATTCCTCCATCGCTCCCACATCATTTTCACCTACAGTCATCCAACCCCACTAACGTATTGTTTATTGCAGGTACAGTTGCCGAAATGGTGTCTAAGACGAAGCAAGCTGAAGAGGAAGAGAATCTGTTCGTTCCTCCTCCAGTTGACCTGGATAAAATTCCTCTGGTCGATAAGGACCATTTGATAGCCGATACCATATGCAGTTTCGACTTCTCTGATCATCAGTCGTGGCTCCGGGAGGTTTTCCTAGACCAGAGTGACGAAATTGGACTCTGGGAGTCCAATTTGCCTCTGTATCTTGTCCCCCAAATTCACAGTTTCCCCAAGTTTTCCCTCTAATGTCAGGCCCACTACATCCCCAACCAGAGAGCCATCATTTCTTCATCCGAAGACGTCCTTTTCTTCATTACTCCTGAGGATATCGACCAGATGTTACAAATCACCTGCGCGGAATCTGTGTCCCTCTTTAATTTAGAAATCCTCACCAAGCTTTACCAGAAGATGACTTTCCCGCAAAGAGCTCAGATATTCAATCTTTTTCTTCCCACTTCCGCTCCACTCCCTACCACCAACCCCCCTTACCCTTCTTCCATGTTCTCAACCAAAGGCAATCAAATCATTTCTTCCCTGTGTGCCTTGCTTGGTTACTATTCTGATCAATGGGTAGATGAGCCCATCCTAGGTTTTCCGTCCATCTTCTCAAAGGACGAACAACCGACCATGCAGTTCCACTACAACACCTTCTTGGCCAATAATATCCATGAGCAGTTTTTCAATTTCACCACAGAAGGCATGTTTAGATACTCCTCCATTCTGGCTCACATGTTCATCTTTTTCCAAGCCAACAGGTTCGATTTCTCCATGCAGAAGATGGACGTCGATGGGAAGTCCCAGTCAGTCACAGCGTGGACGTCTCTTCTGAAGTATAATTCTGCCGAATATGACTTCACAGCATTCATTGACAGGTTTTACCACCCTGTGGTAAGTATGTTGTGTGGCATGCCTAAGCCACGAATTAATTATGAAGTCCAGAGGATCATACATCTCTCGAACAACGTTCAGATAGGAAACTGGTATTTATGCCAGAATCACACAGAAATCAGAGTCTTTGGGTGCGAATTGGCACGTTATAAACTGCCTCGATATGTACCGGTAAGACTTTTTGAATTAGAATATATAAGGCAGATTATGAATTCTGATGATATTCATTTTGTTTCCCTTAAGAAAAAGCAACAATTGAGAATCAAGGGACAAATTGGTCCCTTCATCTGCAATAACCGGGGCGCAGGGGAAGAAGCAGATCGAATTTTGAAGGAGATGAAATTCTCTATGAGTTTCATCTGGCACTATAATCCCCACGGGATCATTTCAGACATGATGGTAAAGAACAAAAATGCCCCATATGATCACGAGCCCAAGCCAGAGATCGAGAAATTTGTGAATCAGACAGTCTGGCTGCCTGACACTTTGCTGGATTTGGAATAGCAGGGGCCCTCAACAAGTGTGCTACCCGCTACCACGCCTCAGGTCCTCAAGGAGAAAAGACCCCGACAGGAGTCATCTCCTCCTGTAACTGAGGTGTCATCAGAGGAATTACAAATTCACTCCAAGAAGTCGAAGACAGTCTCAGTGCCCTGCAGTACAGTAGAGGCTACCACAATGACTACCATAGTAACCACCACTGGGGCCAAGCAATTCAATTTTCCTTTTGGCTCTAGTTAACATAAGGAAGTGACAAAAGCAATAAAACCCACAGATTCTCCCTTGGATACTCCGCCAAGCAAGACTGGGCCCAAGTTCGGCATTTTTGAAAAATATGACATGATCAAAAAGAAGAACCAGACGCTCACCAGCAACACTTATGCACATTTCCAGAAGCAGTCATCCACGACCCATCATAGAATTCTTTCATCATTTGATACAGAGAAGGGTAGGATGCATATGGAATTCCTCCAAGCGCAAGTGCCTGATCCAAAGGTGATATCTGATTACAAGAGGGCCACATTTGAGTTTCAAGCAAAAGATGTGCATCCGGCAGATCAGATGGATCTGCACAAGAAAACTGGGGAGATGATTTTCCACACTTTAGCCCATGCTTCAACTTCTGCATCAAAGTTTCGGGTAGCTTTGAGCAATGCCCAGACCCAACTGAAGCTGGAAAAAATATCTTCCTTCGCAAAAGATAACAGGATAAAGACGCTGGAGGAGCTGATCCTCAAGATCAGTTATGACCCGGCGAACGTCAACGCTGCCGAAGAGATGATTAAAAAGAAAAATGCTGACATCGCCTCATTGAGAAAACAACTAAAGCTCCCTCCAACAGAGGACCCACAGGCAAAGGAAATAACTGAAAAGGAAGGTGAAAAAGATGAGATGCTGAAATTACTCCTAGAGCAGAATGCGCAGTTAAAGGAGATGGAGGAAGAGATGGAGAGACTGCTCAAGGAGAAAGAGCAGGAAAAGCCAATGGAAGGCATTCCATTGAGTGATATCCCAATTGCAACACCAACGGTGACAGTAATTCTATCTGCAACAACAATACCCCTACCAGAAGGAGCAATAGACTTGGCCAAGTCTATGGAGAGAATGAACCTGCAAGAGTCAGAAATCAGCAGGCTTAAGAAAGAGGTGGAGAATCTCCAAGAGCTAAAGGTTTCTTTCCAAACAAGCCTGTCTAAGGAAAAATAGGTGAATGAGCAGATCAGGAAGGATTTGCAACAGCTCCAAAAATAGACAATGGAAGGAAAGACCTTGGATGAAGTTAAAGAACTTGTGTGGACGGATATTTCTAAGTCCATTAATGAAATCTGGCCAATGGTTCAAATCATGTTTGAACAGAATGAGTTGCTCGAGAGGAGCAAACAGGCTGTGGAGAAAATCAGAACGGAACTGGGAGACATGCCAACCCAAGCTAATGAAATCATAAGGTTCCTGAATTCTAAGACTCAGGAGGAACTCGGAGAATTGAAAATTGAAGACAGGACATAAACCATATTGGAAGTGAAAAGAGTTCTGACCAAAAGAGGTCTCATGCTTCAGCTTGAGGAGAAGATCCAAGTCATGGATCAAGGAGTGCAGAAGTTTTTCCACAAGATATATGCTCTGCAAAGGAAGGGCCTTCTTGGTATGAAGGTCATTAATGACAAGTTTATGACACTCCCTGATTATAAGAAAAGGTTGACCGAAGTGTCCAAGGACAGTTCTAAGTTTGTAGGAATACATGGAAGCATCACAGGAAGAGCATTCATGGATGCCTTGCAGTTGGATATTAGTATCCAACATGAAATTAAGCACATTTTCGTCATCAAGCCTACATTTTCTAAGTACACAGACATGCACGAAGTGTACCAGAGATTACTTAAAGTCACAGTGCCAGGTCATATCAGATGGGAAGAACTGTGTGATCTACTAGATTAGTAGATGAGTTGTCGCTTCCAGTCAGTTGTCCTGTCAGCAGAGGTTGCAGAGGCACCTCACCAATGGCCTACCCCTGAAATTCAGTATATAGTTGTAATGAGTCATCAAAGCAGCTTTTGATTAGTTAAGATAGTTAGTCTAAAAATAGTATGAGCACGTCCTGATCAATTATGATAGGAGTGTATGTATTTTGCATTATAAATACTTCATTTTCTGATGTATTGAGGGTTGTTGATTCATACACCCTACTGCTATCACACTGTACCATTTTTTAGATCCACCATTAATAAGGAAGAGGCATTTACATGATTCTTGTGTATGTTTCACTAGTGAAGTTGATCTTCTAAGTTTAATGTTTTCCTTATCTGTTACCATTTTGTTTTCTAGATCTAATCTTTATGAATAGCGTAATGTTGCAGGATTTATCATTGATACCCTGTTTCCAATTCTGACGATTTTAATGTTTTCTTCCAATATCTTCAATTAAGAAATTCTTAACTGCTTGTTAGTTGAAGTTATTTTCCTTATCTGTTCTTCTGTCCATCCTTTTAATTTATAAAGATCCAGTGAATGTATTATCTCGCCCTGTGAAGGTTTTCTTCGGCTTTCTGGTTGTATCTTATATGTGTTTAAATACAGACCCCATAGCCCAATGGAAGTGTAGTTTATCTCAACCAACTTAAAAAACCCTTTACAACAAAACCAAAGATTTCTTTAACTAGCCTAATATCTGAAAATAAAACAAAGCTAAATCATATAGAGAGATCCCTCTCTGAAGCTGGAAGGGCTAGATCCCAGCTTTAAAAGTGGTTGGTTAAGGTTACCTTAATAGATTTCTTCTTTCTCAACCTCTAGGAAATTTATCAAGTGCTAACATGGTGGAAACAACGCATTTGTTTTAAAAAGTTGAAACAAGTCGGATGGGCGGTAAAAAAGGGGACCAGCCCACTTTACACAGGACTGCGATTCAGAACCATGGCCATAGCCCCCGACGGTTGCGGTTGGAACCATTCACATGGCATGCGGGTTAAACATATATGCCATGGGTTCAAACAGTTGTTGTCACATTGCACGTGGGGGTAACAGTTATATGCCACGGGTTGCAACGTGGCTTCCAAACCATTAAACTTGACGGGTTAGGCGGAGTCAAATGTGACCACGAGTCTAACAATAAACTTGAATGTTAACGGTTTGGTGAGTTTTGGGCGGAGTCCGCCTTACTTGGCACGATTTGCTATTTTTAGCCATGCTAACTCCCGCTACTCCAATTTTTGTGGAGTTTTTTGGGGAAAAGAGGACATAGTTAGTTTTGGGCATAACGTTTTCTACAGGAAACCATTTCGCACAAAATTTTGGTCGATTTTGAGTATTCTCAACCTTCTGGAGTGAATGGAATAGGTTGTAGAGCCAACAGAAGTGTCTTTCAGCCATTTTCAAGTCATAATATCTTGAGGAGCCATCAGGGCCTTGAGGGAAAAGGAGATGCATTGAATCAGCCTTCACTGTTTTAGGTGATAACAGAGCCATTTTAAAATTCTGTCTGTATTCTGAATTCATTTTCACAGCTGGTTTGGCTTGTTTTTTTGGCCTTTTTCTCATTGTAACACCATTTTGAGCATAAATAGATCAGCGACATGCCCATTGGGAGCCTTGGACCCGACAGATGTAGCCCAGGAGGGGTGAACTGCCTCATCATGTGATGTGTGTTTATGGTGAATTTATTTTGCTGTGTTAGACAGATTTAAGATATTTAAACAGAAATCAAAACAATACTCCCTCACACTAAAAGTTTATAAATCATGATGAAAGAACCCTTTGCACATTTCTTTTGTATGGAAATGAATACTTTGAACAACAATACAAATATTTTCATTTTTAGATCAGATGGTATCAGAGCTCAGGATTAGAGCTTTTGAAGCTAGAGTCTTTTTACTCAACATTAGTTTTGTGCAAAGATTAATTTACTTGTTTGCAAGTTTTCATGCTTACTAGGATAAAACTCCAGAGGTGAAGGAAACTTGGTTAGTGTACAAAATAATCCACAGCCAAGAAGAGTCAGAAAACCACCTCCAAGAGCCTTAGAAGCAGCTTCAAGCATGTCTTCAAGAGAAGGAGAAACTCCTAAAGAGATGGATCCCAAGGAGGAAGAACGAATATTTCAGAAAGCTTTATTAGATATGACTGAAATGGTAAGGATCCTTTACCAAGAAGGAAATGATAGGATTGCTGGAGGAGGGTCTAAAAACCAGAAAGAAGGAGAGGGTTCCATAGGAGGAAAGAAGATTAATGAACAGTCAAAGAAAGGACATGGAGGAAATGGTGATCCACCATCTCCATCTTCTTCCTCTTCCTCTACATCATCTTCCTCAACTTTGGTAAATCAGTCTCATAAGTTGAAAACCACTGGTAAAACTCCTTTTTTAAAGCTTGATGTCAAATTTGAATTGCCTATGTTTAATGGTGAAGTCAATGCATAAAAACTTGATAATTGGATCAGACAATTGGAAGTTTATTTAAGGATTCAAAACCTTCATGATAACAACACCAAGATACAACTAGCCTCGCTAAGAATGGATGGAGTAGCATTGGTATGGTGGGAAGCCAAGACCAAGGATGAAATAAAGAAACATGGTAAGATTACTTTAACATGGACTGAATTTATTACTGTAATCAAGAAGAAATTTTATCCATTAGCTCATCTACAAAAGGCTATAATGAATTGGCAAAACTTTAGACAGCTTAAGGGATAGAATGTACAAGACTATACCCAAGAATTTAGGAGAAGAGCACTCTTATTAGGGGTAGATTTACAAAGTCAAGATACTTTGCTGAAATATATCGGTGGTTTGCACAGTTACCTTAAACATACTATCCTCATGTTTAATCCTACTAGTCTAGATGAAGTTTGTGTACAAGCTACACATTTAGAGGCAAGAGGGAAAAACACTTTTGATAAGGGTAGAAACAAGTTTTTCAAAGGGAAAAACAAAGACAAAATTGTTAAGGGAAAAGGCAAAAAGAATGCATCTATCAAACAAGAGGGGGAAAAAATCATTTGTAAACATTGTTCAAAAGAGGGCCATGAAGAAAAAAACTGTTGGAAATTACATCCTGAAAAAAGAAATCAGTTTAACAAAAGCAAGGGAAAGAAGAAAACTGCAGCTACTACAACTACACCTCAAGATTTAGGTGATGATTCAGGGGATGAAACCAAAATTGCAGCCATGGGTTTGAAAAGTATGAAGGGAAAGGAAACTGAAACTAAGCCAAGCACTAGTACTTCAAACTATCATGTACAAGCTCCTAATGAGGAAGAAAGAATTGAATTATTCCATGTAAGGGTAGTTTCAAAACATACTAAAATTGACACACTGTTTGATAGTGGGTCACAAGAAAATATCATATCAGAAGACTTGGTCAAACAACTTAAACTGGAGACCATTCCACATCCAAAACCTTATCCACTTGGGTGGATATACAAGGATGAAAATTTACAAGTCTCAAGAAAATGCATATTGCGATTCGCCATAACTGCACACTTTATTGACACAGTTGAACTTGATGTGGTGTCGCTTGATATTTCAAGGATTGTTTTGGGAAGTCCTTACTTATATGATAGGAAAGAGATCTTTCATCGCCATGAAAATAAATATCATCTCTTTAAATATGGCAAGGAGTTCATTGTCAGAGCACATCGCAAAAAGGAAAATATAGCGATGGTAAATGCGTGACAGGTAAAAAGGCTAGTAAATTCTAGTAAGAGTTTTGTACTTCTTATGATTAAGCCCAAGGTTGATGTGAATCATGAGACCTTTGAAAATTGTGATTCCAAGCTTAAATCAGATTTATATGATATAGTTGATGCACATCATGAGATGTTTCAGGAACCGATAGGTTTACCTCCTAAAAGGGAGATTCAGCATGAAATCCATCTACATCAAGATTGTCCTCTTCCTAACATCATGTACCACTTGTCTATCATGGAGAATGCTGAAATCAAGAGGCAAATTAAAGACTTTTTGGACAAAGGATTCATAAGACCAAGCGCTTCACCATGTGGGTCACCAATAGTGTTGATTCCAAAAAAACATGGAACTTGGCGCATGTGTGTGGACTTCAGGTCTTTGAACAAAATAACGGTAAAGAATCGATACCCACTTCCAAGAATAGATGATTTGTTGGATCAATTAAAAGATGCTAAATATTTCACTAAGTTAGACTTATGTAGTGGTTATCACCAAGTTAGAATTGCAGAAAGTGACATTTGGAAGACAGCATTTAAAACCAAACAAGGACTCTTTGAGTGGCTTGTTATGTCGTTTGGTTTATGCAATGCACCTGCAACTTTCATGCAGGTAATGGATGATGTCTTACGTCCTTTTCTTGATGATTTCATAATTGTCTACTTAGATGACATTTTAATTTTTAGCAAGACTAGAGAAGAGCATGTCATACATGTCAAGAAAGTACTTGATATTTTGAGGAAAAATCAGTTATTTCTTAAAATGTCAAAATGTGAATTTGGGAAAACTTCTTTGGTTTATTTGGGACACATAGTAGGAGGAGGTGCGTTGAGAATTGATCCTTCCAAAGTATAATCCATTGTGAATTGGCCTACTCCCAAATCTATTACAGAAGTAAGAAGTTTTTTGGGTGCAGATCAGTATTGGAGGAAGTTTATTTCTAACTTCTCTGCCATAGCAGCTCCTATGCATGCAGTGACTAGTATGAAGCATGCTTTCCAATGGGGAGGCAAGAAAAAGAAATCTTTTGAGTCATTGAAAGAAAAGATAAGTTCAGCTCCAGTCCTTTCATTACCAGACTTGAGACAGTCATTTGAGATTCATATAGATGCTAGTGATTACGCCATGGGTGCAGTTCTCTTACAACAAGGTAAGCCTATTGCATTTCATTCTGAGACATTTAATGGTGTTGTTGTGAATTATCCTACATATGATAAAGAGTTGTATGCATTGGTTCAAAGTGTCAAAAAATGGAAACACTATTTGATGGGCAAAGAAACCATTGTTCATACTGATCATCAGCCTCTACAATACTTCCAATCACAAAGTAAATTGCAGCAGTCACGTCATTTTAGATGGATGGGCTTCCTACAACAATTTCACTTGGTAATCAGGTACAAGAAAGGTATTTACAGCAAGGTTGTTGATATTCTTTCAAGGCCTATTATTTGTGCTAGTACTTTGCTTAAGAATGATTCTATTGTACATGCAAGTTACATAGAGCAATATACTTCAAATGTTGATTTTAAGGATGTATATGCTAACTTGAGTAAAGGAAATCATGTTGAGGAGAATGATTATCATTTGCATAATAATTTGTTGTTTCATTTGGGCAATTTATGTATACCACAAGGGGAGAGACTAAGCATCATGAGAGAATCTCTTTCTTCTCTCATAGCTAGACATTTCGAGGTAAGCAAAACGGTGGCACATTTACAGAGGTATTGTTATTGGCCTCGCATGGTAGATAGTGTTTCACATTTCATTAGAGGTTGTTCATTATGTGCTACAAGCAAGCCTAGTAATAGGAAGATTGGTTTATATACGTCATTGCCAGTACCTTCTAGACCATGGGAAAGTATTTCTATGGATTTTGTTGGAGGGCTACCATTATCTAGAAAGCAACATGATTATCTTTATGTAGTAGTTGATTGTTTCAGCAAGATCTGTATTCTTATGCCATGTAAGAAAACTATAACTGCTGAACAAACTACTGATTTATATTTTCAACATGTATGGGTTTATCATGGCTTGCCTACTTCTATTGTTAGTGACAGGGATTCCAGATTTGTGGGGAATTTTTGGTCCAATTTATGGAAGATGATGGACACCAAGCTGAAAAAGAGTACTGCTTTCCATCCGCAAACAGAAGGCCAAACAGAAGTAGTGAACAGAACCATTGTACATCTTTTGAGAGGTTATTGCAGCAAGCATCCCAAGCTTTGGGATGATCATTTGCATTACATTCAACATGCTTACAACCGGGCCAAGCACTCTTCTACAAATACTTCACCTTTTGAAGCTTGTTTTGGGTATTTGCCTAAATCACCTTTAGATTTTATTCTTGAGAAGGATGTGGCCATTGATGGTCATAG
>SNQJ01S0083517.1:0-12782 GCA_010110895.2 Picea sitchensis | reverse complement strand
ACTTGATAATTTAAAATATACTAATTAAATAAGAGAAGGGAAAAAGGAATTAATTTCCACACATGCCTTTTTGAGTTCGAAGTAAAAAGCTGAAAGAGGGAAAATCTAAAATATTAGGAAACTAGGAAAAGAGGTAAACACAAAAGGGAAAAAGGGGAACTTAAGGGAAAAATCGGAAAGTCAACTTAGTAAAGAATCTACCATTTAAGGGCTTTCTAATTTTAAACTGAATTAGAAACTTCATAATAGGGAAAGCCTTTAAAACCTGTAAGGGAATTTGGGGACACTTAGGAGTGATTCGAGGAGTAACTCTAGGTGGGTGAGGGAATTGAGATAATTAATTAATTAGAGAAATTAAATAATGGAGGAATGAAGGGGATGGGTTATACTTGTATGGAGAAGAATTTTTAGGAATATATTTTTAAAACTCTAATAAAATTATATTTTAGGAAAGGGAGGAAGTTCAAAACTCTATAAAATGATCGAAGGAGAAGGATGAAACACCATCTTCTATTTGCGTAACGTTATGATGCTGGAATATCTACTTGACTGATTTACTTGTGGGAGTTGGGATACCCAGCTCAGAGAGGAGTGGTAGCTCAACCTTGCGAGGCGAGCTGGGAGCTAGTCAAAATCTCTAGATAGTGTGTGTGGCCCCTTTGTGACTCGAGGGGTGAAGGGGGAAGAAGAGTACCCCTATAACTGGATGTGAAGAAGAGTACCTCTAGAGTACCCCTAGCATTGGCTGGGAGGAGCAGTCAGTGAGGAGCCTGATCTATGATCGTCGCCTTAGCGTTAAAAGACCTATGACTCTCAACGCCCTGCTTTTATTTGTGAGGATGATGAGCGACGGATGAACCTACTAACCATCTACCTCTGTTGTTGTACTTGGCTGAAGGTTTGCCTTGCTCCGTGATGCACTTAAATAACCTTGAAATTTGATTGATGGCGAACTTCTTTATTCTGTGTTCTATAATCGTTGGATAAGTTTATCTCTGCGTCTTATATATTGTTGGATGAACTAGCACTGTGCTACATTACCTCCCTCGCAACTTGACTCGGTGATTGTTTATTGATGGCCTTTTTCTCTATGAATTTTATCTATGCACAATAATAATTGATGAATTTTATCTTGAGCTTTCACCCATTCGATTGATTGCCTACAATTATTTTGGTCTGCGTTTTTGTGTAGGAATTCTCGTCTGTCTGTGTTTTTGGTGATTTTGCAGTTAAAGTATCTGTGTTTTATGACTGTGTTTCTTTAACATTTTGGAGCAGTGAAATTGTACTATCAATGAATTTATACTATCAAATGAAATTATACTATCAATGAATTTATACAGGTCAATGAATTTGTACAGCGTTTATATGACTGTGTTTCTTTAACGTTTGAACTTTAAGGTCAGCAAATTCATATAGGCCAGCGATGCCATATATTGAATGGATGGAGGAATGAATTTTTGTTTAGAGATTAGATTGTTATAGTTTGGTTGCGATTTAACCTGGTAACCATTTAATGTTGTTTAACCTTGCATCCTTTAGCATTGTCACCAGCTGGAGCGATTCAATATGTAGTATCTATTATTGTTAAGCATTGTGGTGATCCATACCTTAATAATACAACCTATTATCATTGGGTGGTCTGGGTTTTTAGCGCTGGAATATCTATGAAAACAAAATTATTTATTGTTGGGATAGATTTACTTACCAACATTTTTCAAATTTTATTAGGCAACCCTTTATTATTATTATTATTATTATTATTATTGTACAACGGTATCCTAGATACAACGATCCTAATAAATAGAGAATCCAATAGGATCTTATGACGATTATGCCACCAATAATACACTCACCTTTTTAGTCGGCCATATCGAGATGCCTTGCTCGATCCATGACCTTCTAAATCTCTCCCTTTAGTTTAATTTGCCAACGATTTAGTGTATACGTGTACTTTAGAGATGACAGGAGTTTGGGTTGTGTAAAAACTAATTCACTGGACATCGTGCTGTTAATAGCAATAAAGAATAGGTATTCTATGACAACGAAATCATTGGATCCGTAACACTAATTTATTAAATAGCAATTGGATCGTTGGGCAAGCCAGGGAGACTTACCACTACGTTTTCTGGGCAACGAATGTTAAATTGACCACAACTTTTTATATTTGGAAATATTAAATACTTGGAAACATTCTATCACTTTTGGGCATAACAGGTGTAAGTAATCCGACTTAGATTATTTGATCAAGGATTGCCGATTATGAGTATCACAATTAAGATGGATCACTCACTTTATAATTTACAAATCTTATTACCTATTGAAATGTCAATTTCGAAATGATAAAGGGTGTGGTTATTTGTTTTATGTGCAAGTTGCTTAAGATTCTATAGATGATATTAGATCAATCAAGTTATTTGCACAACAAAGGATAGACAACGATTAAATAATTAATTACTTATATCTTCCTTGTTACATTTCAAGTCATGAATATGAACCCTAGGGAAGGATAAGTAGTGGTATGTCCCTCCATTTATCAATGAGCTCGACTCACCCATTGAAGATTATGTTCTTAAATAATACAAGATATTGTACTAACCTACCTTGAAAGTGTGGGAAGTGAATGACTAGGGTTGATACACTGCTAAAAAATAGAAAGATAACATTAAATGGGATTAAACTTTACATTAAAATGGCTTTCATTTGACCACAAATTCTTATATAATTCAGACAACAATTACAATTTAATCGCCAACAACTTTTAGATATGATGGGCAACATGATGTAATTAATCTTGCCAAAAGGTTATAACTTGTGAGATATAAGGAGGTTGATTACTAGTTCACATTAATAATGAGATACCTTGATGTAGTTAACATCATTGTATATAGTTAATGTGTTAAGTTTGATTAGTCAATTTGATTGTAATGTTGGACATTAGTATTTTGCTAAATTGATTGCATTAAATGACTATTCGATTAATGGCTAATTTATAACTTAGACAAGCTAGTTAGAATATGTTGATGTTAATTATACTTTTAACCAAGTTGAAGCTCTGACTTGCTTATTGATGTCTATTTAATGTTGATTTAGATGGAACCTAATGACAAATTATAAATCAGAACTGCTCATGATTGTTTTAAGGTTTAAGTTAGATTGTACATTAACAACGATCGTATCCTAGACTGACGCAACCGGCCTCTTAGGCATGGCCACTTCAACCAGGAACTTCTTCTCCCCTAGGCCCGAAGAGCTAAACTGCTCTTCAACTCCCTGTCGAAAGTTCTCAGTATCCACAGACTTTCCTTGTCTCCTGTCGGGAATTTCCCTATCAGGAAATCGACCTTTTCATTGTCAAGAGTCACTCCCCTTGTAAATCCTCGATTCTCGATTTGCGATGGTGCTCCCGCTATGACGTTAGCCCCTCTGGCTACTCATTTCCCACATGACCTATCAGTCCACGAGATCACATCATTCACCCTTATTGGGATTTCAGAATTCACGAGTTCGAACAACGTAGAGCCCACACCTTTGGGATCTTCGATCCCCGACTTTCGATGCCACCTGTCCTTTGCTCCGCTGATAAATGGACCCCACGCTCCCATAGTGATCTCACGCCACGTGTCCTCGCAGCAACCAATGACTCCTGTTGCGTCGGTAAATCACTAATCGCAATTTCACCAAGCACAAAACTCCTGTCTCCGCAAACCCCGATGAGCCGAATCCCGATGGATCTTGGCTCCTCCTTGTGCTCTAAGACTTAAATCCTGTGCATATTTTCCTAGATCCAACGGCTGGCGGGATTTCATAAGGCCCCTCGCCGAACCCCGACTGTTGACTTTTCCTCTTCAAGAATTCCTCCCGATCTAAATTTCCTTCCTGCTCGAACCTTCCTCGAGCCACTTCCTGGGTTCTCCTCCATGGTATCACGAAGGATCTATCCCTTCTGAGCTTGTGAACTCTGATTCCTTTATAGACTTTGCACATACTCTTCGTGCTCGACCTTCAAAAACTCCCTAAATGTTGAATCTTTCAGACTTTGTGCCCCTCCGGCAATAGTAGTCTCTGCCTTCTTTTGCTCAGATTAACTATTGAGACTTCTAATTCCGCCTGTGCGCTCTTCGCATGGCTTCAACAACAACCCCCTAAATTCTCGGTGAATAAGAATAAGAGTTTAACTATCGAGCCTTCATCAACGCACTCCTTGCGGATGAATTCAACTGCACTCTATGCAAGAATCTCCTGGCTCAGACAGAGAAACAATTGAAACTTATCCTCTTCTCTCTCTCTTAGACTTCAGTTTGAACCCCTGAAATCACATGCACAACATATACAAAGAAAATGCATCACCAGAACACAAAACATTCATGAGCATAACATCTACACAGAGAAAACAACAACATCCATGAAATTGAAACAGAACTTCATTCTATTAATTCAATCTTCTGTACATGGGTGTTCTTCATAGATTTCTCTGCTTGCTCTTCTCTTCTGAATGTTGGCTTATGAATCCTGTTACAATGTACAAGTGAGGGTGTCTATATCCATTTTCCCTCTCGGACTCTAAAACTGTCTAATCTGGAAAAAAATCCTATCTACCTGCATTAAATCTATTAAATGCCTCATCTACCTAAGGACGAGAGCTTAAAGTCTCAAGGTCCATTATAATATACAAAGTCGCTTTCAATAAATGGTTCATTTATACATTGGTGCATCTCTTAAATGAGAATTCAAAAAGTTTCAGCTGGCCTTGTCCAGCTATTTGTTGTCTTTCATGCTGGCTCGCTTGTCTTGGGCGATGCTCTTTGATGAGTTGGTGAAGCTCCTGCATCATACTCCTTGGATTGAAAATTGTCATGGGCTCCTGTCCATGAGCTCCCGCACAGTCTTTCCATGCTTCTATATCTCTACTTCGCCTTCCCAGCTGGCATCTTCCACTGGGTGATCCTTCCACTTGACCAGGTACTCGAAATAATGCTTTCGCCTGGTTTTCATACCTGCTCGTTTGTCTAGTATGCATTCCATCTGTGGCTTCTCCGCTACTGGTAACTGTTGCATCCACTGGATCACTGGTTCCTCAGTTCCAGCCTCTGTTTCTCTAGACTTGTATGGGTATAAATCTGAAACATTAAATATTGGAGATATCCCGATGCCATCCGACAACTCAATTTCATAAGAGTTCTCTCCAAATTTCTTCAGGACCTTACAGGGTCCAATATTTTTCATCTTTATCTTGTTATATGTTCCCTTTGGGAACCTTTCCTTCCTTAGATGTGCTAGAACAAGATCCCCAACTTCAAACTGAAGTTTTCTCCGATGTTGATCTGCTCTGTGCTTGTACTCCTGATTTGAGTTTATTAGTCGCTACTTCACCTTGCTGTGAAGTTCCTTCATCGCCTCAGCGAATTCTTCTGTGCTCGCACTGCTAGTCGCAGCCTGTTCTGACTCCCTGAGTTCAGAAACTCCCCTTCATTGTGTCCCATACACAATATGAAATGGAGTTTTGCCTGTACTCTGATTCACTGAATCGTTGTATGCAAACTCTGCCTATGGCAATATGTTGTCCTAGCTGCTATGGTGTTCTGTCACCAAGCTCCTCAACAAGTCTCCCAGACTCCTGTTGACCACCTCTGTCTGCCCATCCGTCTGCGGATGATATGCTAAACTAAATGCCAATTTAGTTCCTAGCTTCTTCCATAGCGTCCTCCAAAAATTCCCTATGAATTTCGTATCCCTGTCCGAGACTATGCTTCTCGGCAATCCATGAAGTCGCACAATCTCTTTGAAAAACAAATTTGCGATGTGGGTCGCATCGCTGGTCTTCTGACATGGAATAAAATGTGCCATATTTGAAAACCTGTCCACCACCACAAATATGGAATCAACCCCTCTCTGCGTCCTTGGCAAACCCAATACAAAGTCCATGCTGATTGCCTACCATGGCCTCTTTGGTATGAACAATGTCTGATAAAAACCTGCATTCTGCTTTCGGCCCTTCGAATGTTGACAAATTCTGCATCTGTCAACAAATCGTTTGACATCCGTTGACATGCCTGGCCAAAAATATAATTCGCTCAACTTTGCGAATGTTTTTTTTGTGGCCAAAATGTCCTGCTAATCCGCCACTGTGCTTTTCTTTCACCAAGTTCTCCCTCATGGAGCAATTTGGAATGCATAATTGATTTCCTCTGAATAACAATCCCTCTTGGATCATGTAGTCTATCCATGGGCTCTGATCTCTGAGAACTGGATTCTCAGCTTCTTCATATGCCTCCCCGAAGTCTGCATCTCCTGCGTACATGTCCTTCAGATTCTCAAAACCTAATGTTTTGATTCGGAATTCTTGCAGCAACAAACATTTCCTGCTCAGAGCATCAGCCACTTTGTTAGCAGTACCCGAAATGTGTTTGATTACAAACATGAAATTCTGCATGTACTCTACCCATTTTGCATGCTTCTGATTCAACTTATCCTGTTGACTCACAAACTGTAATGCATGATTATCGCTATACAGAATAAATTCCCTCGAAATCAAATAGTGCCTCCACTTCTTCAGCGCCTGTATGATAGCATAAAACTCTTTATCATACGTGGAGTATTTCATCTTTGCTTCATCCAGCTTCTCACTGAAATATGCAACTGGCCTGTCCTCCTGGCTCAAGACGCCTCCTACGACAAAGCCACTTGCATCACATTTCACCTGAAATGTCTTCTAAAAATCCAGCAACACCAACACTGGTCGTTCCGTTATCTTTCGCTTCAACAAATTGAAGCTCTTCTCTGCCTCTTCAGTCCAATGAAAATACTTGTACCGTTTCTTCACCGTGTCCATCATTGCTGCGCTAATTCCACTGAAATTCCTGATGAACTTTTGGTAGAAACTAGCCAACCCGTGGAAACTTCTCACCTCGAAAACATTTCTCAGTGATGGCCAATTCTTAATCACTTCCACTTTACTCAGATCCATCTTCAACTCATTTGCTAAAATAAAAAAACCCAAATAAATGAGCTCTGTCTTCATAAATGAGGACTTCTTCATATTAATCAACAACTTCTCCTGCTATAGATTCCTCATCACAATGGCCAAATGTTTCAAATGTTCAACCTTCGTCTTACTATAGATCAATATATCATCCAGATATACGACTACAAATTTCCCAATGAATTCCCTTAGGACTTCATTCATTAGCCTCATGAATGTGCTCGGTGCGTTTGTCAAGCCAAATGACATGACCAGCCATTCGTACAGACCTTCGTTTGTTTTGAATGTTGTCTTCCATTCATCACCTTCCCTCATGCAAATCTGATGATATCCACTTTTCAAATCAATCTTTCAAAAATAACTTGCCCCACTCAGGCAATCCATCAGATCATCCATTCTCGGCAGTGGAAACCTGTACCTGATGGTAATTTTGTTGATCTCTCTTGAATCAATGCACATTCTCCAACCTCCATCATTCATCGGACTAAGCACTGTTGGAACATCACACAGACTCAGGCTTTCCCTGACCAATCCCTTGTCCAACAAATCCTGGACCTGCTTCTTGACCTCTTCATTTTCCTGTGGCGTTAATCTGTACGCAGCTTTGTTTGGTAAACTTGCTCCTGGTATGAGGTCTATGTGGTGACTCACACTCCTCTTCGGTGGCAACAAATGAGGTAGTTCGTCCATGATGATGTCAGCGAACTCTCCCAGCAGTTCTTGAATCTCATCTGGCAAATCATCCACTCTTGTGCTGGTCAGAACAATCCTCGGTTTCCTGACCACAAAGAATTGTGGATCTTCTTTCTTCTCCATCTCTGTGAGAAGTTCCTTCCCACTCATGATAAGTATCGTGTTTCTTACTTCCGGTTTCACTTCTTTATCCTTTATCGGAAGCAATCTATGTGTTCTCCCATCCTTCTCTAAAGTATATGTGTTCATCCTCCCGTCATGAACCACATTTTGGTCATATTGCCATGGTCTACCCAGTAACAAATGACATACATCCATGGGGATAACATAACAAAGAATTTTATCATTATATCCTCCTATCTTGATATCAACCAAACATTGTTTAGTGACACTCACCTGATGTCCCTTCTGTAGCCACGAGACTTTATATGGACTCGGGTGATCAGTTGTATCCAGCTCCAACTTCTCCACCATCTCGGTTGAAACGAGATTATTGGTGCTTCCGCTATCCACGATAACCTTGCATTTCTTATCCTTGGTTTTGCAGGCTGTCCTGAACAGTCTGGTCCTCTGAGCTAAAATTTCCTACACCTCTTTCTCAGGTGTCAGAAGGACCTTTCGCATCAGAAGTGAGATTCCGCTTTCTACACCTTCTGCTTCAACATCTCACCTCTGTGCCTCAGCGATGTGAGTTTCTCCTCTGTCCTTTTTACTGTCTGGACAATCAACTGCCTTGTGTCCATCCTTCCCACATGTGAAAGATGTGATGGTTACTCCTCAGCCTCTTGCCCTACCTCTGGTACGAGGAAAAGTGTTCGTGTCAGCATAATCTCCTCGCTGATCATTCTGCTATCCTCTTTGTTCAACATATGGCCCTCGCTGTGAGGTCCCACCTCTTTCAACCTTACCCTGAGGTTTCTTCCATTCCTCCTTGGGCTTCTGATATTTCTCCTAGGCAACTGCCTTGCCTCTGGGCTGACTTCTGCCTCGCCCTTGCTGACCTTGCTTACTGCTCAGCTTCTCTTTGGATTTCAGAGCCATATGGTAAGCATCCTCTACAGTTTGGATGGTTACCATGCTCAATTCATCCTGAATGTCATATCTCAGACCATTCAGATATCTGGGAACCTTCTCCTCATCGCTCTCTTGATGACCTGCTCGAATATTGAGCTTGTAAAACTATTTGGTGTATTCCTTCATCGTCATCAGTTTCTACCTCAGGTTCTGCATTCGCCTGAACAGTGTGATCTGATAATCCCTTGGGATGAATTTTGCCTTCATCTTAGCAATCATTATATCCCAACTTTTAGATTTTTGTTTACCCTTGGAACGTCTATCTGCCTGTAGCTCGTCCCACCATAATGCTGCATGTCCCTTCAACTTAGTGACAGCATGCCTGACCTTTTTATACTCTTTGATATCTTCATAATCGAAGTAGGTATCAAGAGCCCTAATCCAGTCCAGCAACTCTTCTGCATCTAGACTTCCTTCATAAGCTGGAATGTCCATTTTCATCTTTGAACTCATCCGGGCGATAGCTTTAATTAATCTCTTGTTTGCTGCATCTTCAGCTGCAACTTCTCCTTGTGGTTCAACTTCAGCCTCATTGTCGGAATCACTAAGATCCCTTGCACCACCTGTGCATCTGTGAGTTGTTTCCATCTCTTTGAGTCTCGCTCTGAGATCTCGTATCTGTCTTTCCATCTCTGGATTCCCTGCCGGCCTACCTCTTCTTCGCACATCCCTGTCCTCCGGATCAGGCGATTTCCTTTCCCTTTTGGGTGGCATGGTGAATTCTTCTTTCTCCTCCTCTGCTACAGAAAACAGAGAACTTATCCTGCTCTGATACCACTCTGATGCAACCGGCCTCTCAGGCACGACTGCTTCAACCAAGACCTTCTTCTCCCCTAGGCCCGAAGAGCTAAACTGCTCTTCAACTTCTTGTCAGAAGTTCTCAATACCCACAGACGTTCCTTGTCTCCTGTCGGGAATTTCCCTAATGGGAAATCAACCTTTTCGTTGTCAAGAGTCGCTCCCCTAGTGAATCCCCGATTCCCGATTTGTGATGGTGCTCCCACTATGACTTTAGCCCCTCCGGCTACTCATTTCCCATGTGACCTGTCAGTCCACGAGATCACGTCATTCACCCTTATCAGGATTTCAGAATTCGTGAGTTCGAACAGCATAGAGCTCACACATTTGGGATCTCCGATCCCCAACTTTCGATGCCACCTGTCCTTTGCTCCCCTGAAAACTGGACCCCACGCCCCCGTAGTGATATCACTCCACGTGTCCTCACAACGATCAACGGCTCCTGTTGCGTCAGGAAATTGCTAATCGCGATTTCACCAGGCACAAAACTCCTGTCTCCGCAAACCCCGATGAGCGGAATCCCGATGGCTCTTGGCTCCTCTTTGCGCTCTAAGGCTTAAATCCTGTGCATATTTTCCTACATCTAACGGCTGGAAGGATTTCACAAGGCCCCTCGCCGAACCCCGACTGTCGACTTTTCCTCTTCAAGAATTCCTCCCGATCTAAATTTCCTTCCTGCTTGAACCTTCCTCAAGCCACTTCCTGGGTTCTCCTCTGTGGTATCATGAAGGAATTATCCCTCCTAATCTTGTCAACTCTGATTCCTTCAGAGACTTTGCACATACTCTTCGCGCTCGACCTTCAACAACTCCCCAAATGTTGAATCTTTCAGACTCTGTGCCCCTCTGGCAACGGTAGTCTTTGCCTTCTAATTCTGCCTGTGAACTCTTCGCACGGCTTCAACAACAACCCCCTAACTTCTGAGTGAATAAGAATAAGAGTTTAGCTATCAAGCCTTCATCAACGCACTCCTTGCGGATGAATTCAACTTCACTCTTTGCAGGAATCTCTTGGCTCACACAGAGAAACAATTGAAACTTATCCTCTTCTCTCTCTCAGACTTCAGTTTGAACCCCTGAAATCACATGCATAGCATATACAAAGCAAATGCATCACCAGAACACAAAACATTCATGAGCATAACATCTACACAGAGAAAACAACAACAACCATGAAATTGAAACATAACTTCATTCTATTAATTCAATCTTCTATACATGGGTGTTCTTCACAGATTTCTCTACTTCCTCTTCTCTTCTGAATGCTGGCTTATGAATCCTGTTACAATGTACAAGTGAGGGTGTCTATATCCGTTTTCCCTCTCGGACTCTAAAACTGTCTAATATGGAAAAAAATCCTATCTACCTGCATTAAATCTATTAAATGCCTCATCTACCTAAGGACGAGAGCTTAAAGGCTCAAGGTCCATTATAATATACAAAGGCACTTTCTATAAATGGTTCATTTATACATTGGCACATCTCTTAAATGAGAATTCAAAAAGTTTCGGCTGGCCTTGTCCAGATGTTCGTTGTCTTTCATGCTGGCTCGCTTGTCTTGGGCGATGCTCTTTGATGAGTTAGCAATGCTCCTGCATCATAGACCCACTAATATGAGTCATAATTCATGATTAACTTCGTTTGGTAACTCGTTGGCTAATGAAGGTTAGACTAATAACTCGATCTGTATTTAACTCCATTTTAAACCTCAGATAACAACCTTTTAAGCCTTGATTAATGGTTGATGTTTAATATTAATTAATGTTTGTATGTAGTTTATAAACATTCAATGTGATTGGTTTTGCTTACTTTAAGGGTTCCAGTTACTTGTGTAAAAAAAAAGAAGGTTAAGGGTGATTTTAT
Organism: Picea sitchensis; assembly: GCA_010110895.2. NCBI lineage: Eukaryota > Viridiplantae > Streptophyta > Pinopsida > Pinales > Pinaceae > Picea > Picea sitchensis. Next base: position 1,373 of record SNQJ01S0083517.1, on the reverse strand, counting down.
TGGTTGTACATCGTAGGAGTCGTTCCAACAGATGGGGTTGTCACAACAATCGTTACATGAGAGGAGGTGGAGAAACATTAGATTCCCTTGACTCCATTGATGTTATTCGAACTTTTTGTCTTTGAAGTCACCATGGAAATTGTCTAAATTGTAGGTGTAAGGATCTAACATGCTCTGTGTTACTATTGATGACTCGCATAACAACTACAAGTTCCTCATGATAGTGAAGTTCATGCGGATGAACTTATTATTGAAGTTGTGCAAATAGGGATCTCAACTCTCAGGATTCTTCTTTCTGGTCTCGAACTTGGTATTGATGTAAGATCAGAGCGCAATTGTGACATTCACATCTTTCTTGGCCATGCCTCTACATTTTCTCTTCCCCTAAATTCCAGGAGATGTCTAGTTCTTCAGAGGCCTCCATATGGTCGAGCTCCAAAGGATATTTTTGAATTGCGTAGATTACTTCATCATCTTCAATTCGTTATTCTTAGATTGCTTCTAGGAAGCAAAATTTATAATTAATTCTCCTGATCGTAAGGACAAATCCAATATTTTATATGATAACAGATGAATGACTCTCTGTGATGCCAAAGCAACATAATCTGTAGCCATGATAGGTATGATACTAAGAGATCGAGTGTGGGAAATCCTCAAGAAGGCTTGATTGCATGAGTATATGAGATTAATTCTAGATAAATGAGGCCACAAGAGTGTTCATGTGAAGAGAGGACAACCCCATTTTGCAATATACATGACGAGTAAGGAGGGTCCACAACGCGCCAACAAGGGCCCAGATTCCAAATGGCAATGAGGAAATGCTGGGTGTTGAGGAAAAAGGGCTCTAAGGTGGCCACCAATGCTAATACTTCAAGCGGCCCATAAGAAATTGAGTAATAAACTTGCTTGATGAATAAATTTCCTCTTAATTTTATGGGATAATCTCATTGTTAATCACACTATTTAGTTTTAGCTGACTCTTCTCAAATTGATTTGCCTACTTGGCTAAGAGATTAGCAGTTGAGTTTTGGATTGTAAGAATATGAAAGTAGTATATTCATTCAAATCTTGCATCAATAGCTCTTATACATGAAATCATTGTTGCAAGGATGGGGTGAACACTTTTAGTAATTTTCTGGAGTCCCTTGATGATCAATTATGTGTCCTCGATGAACACTAGTCCTATTACATTTATTTCCATGGCTAGGTGCATTCCCAGATAAAATGCTAATATCTCAGCACTGTTGTTAGAGGTTTGATGGATTCCCCAAATCAAATCCATCAAATCCATTGATAACTCGCCCCACACTTGCCGCCCCTATTAATAGATCACATAGTTAATCTAAATTTCATAATGTATTTGTATATGGTGT
>SNQJ01S0083516.1:24563-34852 GCA_010110895.2 Picea sitchensis | reverse complement strand
CAGAGATAAGCTACCAGTGCCCTAGCTAGTTTATTTCCATTCTGTCTGTAAGCATATTTCAGTCATTTGTTATTAATGAAATGAAGTCTTATTTACACTGCATCTCTATGTTTATGTGTATTTTTTTATTTCATTGTGTTCCTACATAAATACAGATCATAGGGGCCAGTATGTACTTACTTGGTCCAAGAGAAAGTTTGTTTTGGCCACTGAATCTCCTGGAATCAACTCTTTTGACAAAGGGGTGTTTTTGGCTTTTTAGTCAATTTCTCAATTAGCAATGGTAATAATGAGCTGCCAGCTTCTATTTATAGACTTTTTGTCTCCTTTTGGTCATTTTTTGGACCCCTTTGTCATTTTTTCTAGCCTGAAAATCATGTAATATGGTTGAAGAGTTTCTTAGGGCATGTTACGATAAGTGTTTCTTTGGGTGTTGGGATTTTTTTTGGAGATTTGGGTCATTTTTAAGGTCCTTTGGTAAAAAGTCATTTTTCAAGCTTGTTGCAACTAAGTTAGGATTCCACCTCCACTTTATGTATCTCATTGTCTTTGTTTCTTTTTCGTAGGATCAACCCCACCGAGTTGTGACAAAGAATCATCATTTCTTATTTACAAGTGTCGTAATTTAGTAGTAGAGCCTCCTCCTTTCATGGATTCCCTAGGTAGATCCTGGTTGCATTGTTTGGTATCCATACTGTCACTACCGACTATATGCTCGAGAGTCCTGATTAGTTTTTCCTGATTACGAGTATGAACCTCATTTGCATGATTCATTATCACTCTTGACCTCACCCTTGGGACTCCCAAAACACAACGAGTCTTCTTTTAAGCCCTTTTCAGACCCTCTAAATATGAAAAGATTGTCGAGCGATATTTTTTCCCTTCACGCTCGCTAAACTAAAATTTGAAGGCATGTCTTTCCGGCGGTAGTTTACCCCATTTTTAGTCCGGATGGTCAATTGTACAAACAAAGGTATACTCTAGGTGTTAAGTACCTATACCATATCTGAAAATATAATTCAATAATACCAAGAATAAACCATAAACCATTCACCATAACATGAACACAAGAAATAGAGAAAACCCTTCAGGTAGGGTAACACCATATATTAATCCTTATGGGAGGATAAAACTCCTCAAGCAATCCTTGCTTGTACAATCACAATATTCTTCACTATGTTTCATTACAACAACACCATACAATGGATCCTTTTATGGAAGGGATCCTCCCATGTTCACTTGCCTCTTTGAGGGGGCATCCTCCTATTGAGCTACCGCTCCAAATACAATAATTCTCTTCATGTCTCATTACATTGCTTGAACCACTTTATATAGTGCTACCATCACCTAAGAATATTGTAGAGGAGGAATCTTCTAGAAGTAGAACCTTCTAAGAAGTCCTCTTACATTTATTATATCTAATTACCCATTTATTATATCTAACTACCATAGTGGAATAATATAGTGGACCTAGTGCACCTTACATTAAATTCCCTCCACTATTATCACTATGGCCCCTCTGGGCCCCCCCACTACCTCTCTAGCTACCTTACACTAGGAGCCTTGGTTCTCTAGAAGAGTATTCTTAGGTATAATTCTAACCCTTTTTCGGGCCTCAGGGACTAAATTTACGAAAAAGGAACCCCCACGGAGTCCATAGTTAAGCTCTTTTCAGACTCCCTAAAATTGAAAAGATCGTCGAGTGACCTTGTTCCTTCACACTCATTAAAATGGTCCAGAAGAAGATCCCATACAGATTCCATAGTTAAGATATTTTCAAACTCCTTAAAAATGAAAATATTTCCAAGTGATCTTGTCTTTGTTACACTCCTTAAAATGATTTTGAATAGACGTTTATTCGGTGCTAGTTTACCCCTTTTTTGAACCAGCCAGACTATCTTCGAAAAAAGGTACCCAAATGGAGTCTCCTTTTACGCTTTTTCAGACTCTCTAAAAATGAAAAACCGTCGATCTTACCTTCTCTGGGCTCATTAAAACCACATGGAAGGATGTTACCATTGTATCTTATTAATCGCATTTGCCTACCTACGTCTTTGGCCTAATTCCAACTCCATGTTTCTCTCAACTAAACCATCTGAAGCATGCCTTATACACAAGCCCTGTAACACTTTCCCTCTGTGTCTTGACACCTTGGCCCTTGGAGGATTTTTTCTGAATGTCATTTTCCTACATATGTCTCCTTGCTTTGAGAACTAGTATGTTCCTTGCACCTGGAACTAGTATGTCTGTGACACTCGTTCCTCCTTTGTAACATACCATTCTTTTATTCTTTTTCAAGCTTTCCAAAATTATTGAAAAAGACAAAAAAAAAATCAAATATACCCCGAAAAGAGGAAGGGAAAAGTATTTTCTTTTTGTTAGTAGCACAATGAGTCGCCCTTGGACAAAGCACATCCTTCTATTTGTTCGTCAAGATCTGGGATTTAACATGACCTTAGGAAGCTATTCTCATTACATAGAGTTGTGTCCTCCTCCATTTGGTTATTCTTCCAAACATATGGAGAGTTTTCATTGCCTCATGCATCATGAGCTTATGTCAATATCATGTTGCATGAGTCTCATCATTTTTCTTGTTGTTATCCAAGGGAATTTTTACCAAGCTTGAGTTGGCCCCTCTGCAGTTTTTCTCTTGACCTCATGCCCGACCATCCCAAAATCCTAATCAAGTCTTTGTTCGAAATCAATGAATCCCTCAACCTGATCATCAAGATCCTCTAGTCTGTTCTCGATGAGTTGTCGAATACCTCTAGGTAGTGAAGTTGTATGAAGACTGTGAAGTCGTTGCTCGAGCTCTGAAGGCCTCATATCTAGCCATCGGGCATCATTATCTTCTTAAATATGGATACTATACATGTATATCCTTTTTATTTTGAGATGTAGATGCGTTGTGTATTGCTCACGGATACATTTTATATAGTTATATGACATGGATCTGCAATGTATTTGATTGGAAACCATGATTTTATTCCATCCCGAGCATGGGTATGCCTGCCTCAGTGAGACAATTGTTATTTTGTAGAAGACACCTCCTGAATTATGGTCCTTGGGCTCACTTGCTTCGTACATTGGTGAAGATTGTTAATGTATTTCGGTCATCAGATTCTCTTCTAACCTCACACATTAGGGGGCATCTGGTCCTGGCCATGCATGGCCGAGGTTTCATCCAAATACCTAGCTCCTTCTAGCCTATAAAAGAAGGGCTAGGGGTCCCATTTGGAAGGAGGAAAAATATAGCAACGAAACTCTACCCATAGCTTTTTGTTCCGTCATCAAATTTCCTTTTTTCATGCTTTTGTCGGTCCACGTGGGCTGTTTTGGGTCAGCCAGCATGTACACGCACACACTGATGGATTAGGGCATGTGGGCCTTTATAAAATAGGATTTTGAAAGAGTTGTTCAATAGTGTTTGGTCAAAGAAGGGATATGTGTTGGCATGATTCCAGGTAAGCATGTGTGGTGCAATTTAGGGTTATAACACCTTTATAGCCTATAAAAGAAGGGGTAGAGTTCCCATTTGAAGGAGGAAAATAAGAGTAAAGAAACTCTACCCATTTTGGTATTCCCCTTGCCCCAATCTTTTGCAACCATTGTGTGAGAACTGAAGAGGAGAAGCATATTGGGAAGTGGTTGGTGCACAGTTGAAGAAGAGACCAGGACCAGATTCGAGGAGCAGTAGTCGATCTCACCATTGTAAGTGACTTTTGTGAGGTTAATAGAAAGAATTACTTTTCTTGTCCCGCCATATGAGGTGTTCAATATTCAAATTTGGTTTATACTTTTAGAACCTCTAACCCACTAATTCATATATGAGATGCATGTTCGTACTTCTTTTTTTGTTTATTTGTGAATGTAGGTTAGATTTGGGAGGAGACTTGCAGTCAAGGAGAAATCGAACACAAAAGGATCAACACCAAGCGAGGGGTTCAAGGCAGAGTTATCAGATCCTTTTATCCTTGTGTTTCATGCATGAATTTGAGGTCTATGTCGGGGTAATAGTAAAAATTAGGAGACTTTTGAAGGTTATTTTTGCGTGCATTACTAAACCCTTAGTTCTAGTCCATAGGGGGATTTCCCACACACAACAATACTTCATCCCTGTGGGCTCTTACTTTAGGTATGATGTCATGGTCTTGAAAAATGCATATGTTTCTTGTGTACTTTTGACTCTCGATTTGATGTCTAATTCACTAGAGCTTACATCTTCCAAGTGAACCACTTGCATACTTATACTAAGGGAATCAACCACCCTATTCTCCTTTCCTTTGATATGTTTGATTTAAAAATCAAACTTACTAAGGAGATCCATCCACCTACCTTGTCTCACATTGAGTTTTGGTTGGTTGAAAAAATACCTCAATCCATTATGGTCTATCATAAGTACAAATATTCTACCTAAGAGGTAATGCCTCCACATTTTTAAAGCATGCACTATGGAAGCCAATTCCATATCGTGGGTCACATAATTGACTTCATGTTCATTCAATTTTCTGGATTCATAGCAGATCACATGTCCTTCTTACATAAGGAATCCTCCAATCCCTTCCTTGTAGGAATCTTTACACACAAGGAAGTCCTTCTATGGGTCTGCAATCTTCAATACAAGCGCATTAGTTAGAAGGAATTTCATCTCTTGAAACCTTTCTTCACATTCTGATGTCCAAATGAGTTTAAACCCCTTTTTATGAAGGGAGGTGATTGGGAAACCAATCTTGGAGAATCCCTTTATGAACCTCCTATAGTATCCTACTAAACCCATAAAGGATCTAATATCATATACATCATTTGGGGTAGGGAAATCGATGATGGCTTTAATCTTATCAAGATAAAATACCACTCCTTCTTCATAAATAACATGGCCTAAGTAATGGACTTGTTTATGGAAAAAGTCACTCTTACGTATCTTGGTATAGAGATGATTTTCTCTTAATAATTGGAGTACTATCTTGAGATGTTCTTCATATTCTTCCCTATTATTGTAATATATTAGGATATCATCAATGAAAAACAAAAAAAACATATCCAATAAATTTATGAATATGTTATGCATTAAGAATATAAAAGTGGTTGGTGCATTGGTAAGCCCAAATGGCACCACCACAAATTCATAGTGCCCATATCTTTTCCTTAAGGTTGTCTTGTGGATGTCTTCATATTAAATTCGAACCTGATGGTATCCAGACCTCAAGTCAATATTGGAGAAAATTGTAGCACCCCTTATTTGGTCAAATGAGTCATCGATCCTTGGCAAGGGATACTTATTCTTGATTTTCGTCTTATTGAGTTGTCTATAATCTACACACAATATGAGGGTGCCATATTTCTTTTTCAAAAACAAGGTTGACACTACCCATGGAGACACACTAGGCTAAATGTAGCATTTGTCCCATATCTCCTTCAATTGTAGTTTGATATCAACTAGCTCTGGTGTACTCATTCTATAGGGTGTTCTAGACATTGGCACTGCTCTTGGTACAAGTTCTATTGAAACTTCAATATCCCTTATTGGAGGTAGACCTGGAAGCTTTTCTGGGAATAAATATTTATATTCTCTTAATATGGGATGGTCCTCTAGGCCAGGTTTGTCATTCTCAATAGAGTTCAACACTTGTATTGCATATAAGGGACATCCCTTTCTGCAATGCTTCTTCACTTGGAGGGATGATATTTGTCTCACTGAGATAAGATTTTGAATCCCTTGTAGGGTTACCCTTATTCCCTCTTAATTTTCACACTCTAAAGTTTTACTATAATAGTCCAACTTGGTTTTGTGGGAATCCAGCCAGTCCATGCCAATAAACAGGTCATAATATCCTAAAGGGAGTATTTTTAGGTTCGCTTGGGTGGGAAACCCACTTATAACGAATTGGCATGTTGTTATGACCTCTAATCCTTTTCTTTTGGTTCAAGTGGCTAGTTGTACCAACCATGATTTAACATGTTTAACTTGTTGAAATTTATATTTCTCAAGAGTTTGAGGTGAATAATAACTCAAATTAGAACCATGGTCAATTAAAATGGAAACAAGATGGTTGGAAATCGTACATTCCATCTCCACCAGTGAAGCTTGGTGGTCATCTTGTCTATTATCCAAGGCTGCATATATTTGTGGCATGATCCTAGCCAAATCATTGATTTTGGTATCATATTGGACATTGTAGACCCTCTTATTGCTCTGTTTCCTATGCGAGCAGTCCCTCAGCAGATGTTCCTCTCCACAACCCCAACATTTCAAGGGTTCTCTCTTCCTGTTATAAGTCTTACCTGGATCTCCTCTGAATGGTTTATTTCCACTCTGAAATGAAACATTTTGTTGATACACACTTTTGGTAGGAAGTGACGCAACCTCCCCTTGACGGGCGGTCACGCTACCAGGACCTTCGCTTTTCACGGGCCCGAAGAACCCAACGGTTCTCCTTCCTTCCTATTGGATTCTCTAACCCCACAGTTCACTCCCCTCGGTTCACTTCTTCCTTACTTCGGGGGTCGGAGCCTCGCTTCTCGCGCTCCCAATCACTCGGGATCCCAGCTCCCGATACCCGATGTACCGAGGTGCCGAGACTTCACAGTCCCAAAGTCTCGCGGCGTCGCTTCCCGCGAATCCCAAATAAAACCTCTTCAACTTCCGAGGCCCGAGTTGCCGATACCCGAGTATCGCTATTTCGCCCCCTCGCGAGTTCGCAACTTACACAGTCAGTTGCTTGCCTTTCAACTCCCGAGGCCCGACGTCCCAAGAGTACGTGCCACGTGTCCCTCCGAAAGTCGACGCTTCCGCGGAAACGGGAAATCACTATCGGCGATATCAACGTCCATGGAGCTCTTGCCCTCGCCAACCCCGATATGCCGATAAGCGATGCAACCAGGTTCTCCTTGCGCTTGAAGGTGAAATCTTTCACAAGACTTCAAGTCGTCGATTCTCTTCCTCTTGAAGAGTCCTTCGCTCCGATACTTCCCCGATCGGGCTTCACCTGGACCTATTCCACTATACTAGCTGGGAACTCTTCCTCCTGAGTTTTTCACCAACTGTTCACTCAGGACCCTTCTAAACTCAATTATTCCATAAGATCACGTACACAACATATGAAAGAAGTAAGTAACAGGAAGCGAATAGACAAAGGCACACGGCTAACAACACCTAGAAAATAGACATATCCATGGACTTTAACCACAGCTTTACTGTTCTCCCCTTCCCAAGCCTAACTCTGAGACTTCACTCAACCGGAAACTCACCTGCACATTCCTCTTAACTCAGTACAACCTCTGGGAAACCAAGAATGAGGGTTTAACTGTCCAGCCCCTCAACGCACTCTATGCGGAGGTATCCCACTGCACCCTCTGCAGGAAACTCACAGCTTAGACAGGGAAAAGATTGAAACTCAGTCTTTTACTCCCTCAGGTTTCGAACCTGCCATGCAATCACATATGCAGCATATAGACAATAGGAAAAACAAGAAGCAAACATGCAACAACATAATATCAGCAACACACAGAGAATAATCACAGCCATGAGATTGAATCAAGACTTTCTATTAATTCAATATCTGTACATGGGGTTTATTCACAACCTCTTTGTGCTTCTCTTCTTGCTTCTCAATGCTAATGCTCCCTGCCTCCTCTGAATGCCTCCTCCTTATCTCTCTCTCTCATACAATAATACAAAGGAGGGTGTCTATACTCCGTTTTCCCTCTCGAAGTCATAACCCGTCTAATCTAGACTTAATTATCTTATCTACCTGCACTAAATCTTATCTACCTACACTAAATCTAAGGAGTACCTCTGCTATCTAAGGTCGAGAGCTTATCTGCTCAAGGTCTATTTACAACGTGCAAGTACGCTCTATGATGAATGCTTTCATTCAAATGGCGGTGCCACAGATATCAGGGTGATTCAAAATTTTGGCGCTGGCGTCATCCGGTTGTCTTTTCTTCCCTCGCGTGCTGACTCGCTTGTCGAGGTGGGAATGCTCCTGCATCATACTCCTCGGCTCAGAAAATTTCATGGGCTCCTGTCCATGACCTCCTGCACACTACGACCATGCTTATGTATAACGGCCTCTGTCTCCCAGCTGGCATCCTCCACTGGGTGGTTCTTCCATTTTACCAGGTATTCAAAATATTTCTTCCTCCTGGTCTTCCTTCCAACTCATTTATCCAGTATGCACTCCATCTGCGGTTTTTCTGCAACTGGTAATTGCTTCTTCCACTGGACCACTGGTTCCTTGGCTCCTGTGTCTGCCTCTGCATTCTTGTAAGGGTATAAGTCCGAAATGTTGAAAATCGGAGATATTCCGGTGTCTTCGGGCAACTCAAGCTCATAAGCATTCTCCCCGAATTTCTTCAGGATTTTTCACGGCCTGATTTTATTCATCTTGAGCTTATTGTATGTTCCCCTCAGAAACCTTTCCTTTCTCAAGTGCGCGAGAACCATATCGTCGACTGTGAACTGGAGCTGTCTTTTCCTCTGATCAACTCTACGCTTGTACTCCTGGTTCGTTTTCTGCAGTCGCTGCTTCACCTCTGTGTGAAGTTCTTTCATCGCTTCAGCGAACTCTTCAGCCTTCGCGCTGTTGGTTTCAATATGTTCTCACTCTCTGAGCTCAGACACTCCTCTCGGCTGTGTTCCATACAAAATTTGAAATGGGCTCTTACCTATACTCCGGTTCACTGAATCGTTGTATGCAAATTCTGCCTGTGGTAAGATCTGATCCCAACTAGTGTGATGCTCTGTCACCAGACTTCTCAACAGATCTCCTAAGCTTCTGTTGACCACCTCTGTCTGTCCATATGTCTGGGGATGGTAAGCAGAACTGAATGCCAAATCAGTCCCCAGCTTCTTCCATAGTGTCCTCCAAAAGTGACCTACGAACTTGCTATCCCGATCCGAGACTATGCTTCTCAGCAATCCATGCAATCGCACAATCTCTTTGAAAAATAAGTTTGCGATGTGAGTTGCATCGCTGGTCTTATGACACGGTATAAAATGTGCCATCTTTGAGAACCTGTCCACCACTACAAAAATGGAATCAAATCCTCGTTGTGTCCTCGGCAAACCCAACACAAAGTCCATGCTAATGGCCTCCCATGGCCTCTCTGGTATGGGCAATGGCTAATAGAACCCTGTGTTCTGTTTTCGGCCTTTCGCGTGTTGACAAATTCTGCATCGGTCAACAAACCTCTTCACATCTGCACACATGCTTGGCCAAAAATATGATTCGCCCAGCTTGGCGAATGTTTTGTCATGTCTGAAATGACCTGCTAAGCCCCCGCTTTGCTTCTCCTTCACCAAATTCTCCCTCATAGAGAAATATGGAATGCACAGTTGATTTCCTTTGAACAACAACCCATCCTGGATCAGGTAGTCAATCCACTGACTCCTATCTCTGAGAAATGGGTTCTCGGCTACCTCGCATTCCTCGCCAAAGTCTGCGTCACCTGCATACATATCTTTCAGATTCTCAAAACCCAAAGTCTTGACCCTGAACTCCTGTAGTAATAAACATTTTCTTCTCAAGGCGTCAGCTACCTTGTTAGCAGTCCCCGAAATGTGTTTTATCACGAACGTGAAATTTTGCATGTACTCTACCCACTTCGCATGCTTCTGATTCAACTTCTCCTGTTGACTCACGAACTGCAATGCGTGATTGTCACTATACAATACAAACTCCTTGGGTATTAAGTAATGCCTCCACTTTTTCAATGCCTGTATGATGGCATAGAACTCTTTATCGTATGTGGAGTATTTCAATTTTGTGTCATCCAGCTTCTCGCTGTAATATGCAACAGGTCTGTCATCTTGACTCAAGATCCCTCCAACAACATACCCATTGGCGTCACAATTCACTTGGAAGGTCTTCTGAAAATCAGGCAGCACTAACACTGGCTGCTCTGTTATCTTTCGTTTCAGCAGATTGAAGCTTTTTTCAGCCTCAGTTGTCCACTGAAAAACTTTATGCCGTTTCTTCACAGTGTCCATCATTGCGACACTGATTCCACTAAAATTTTGAATGAATTTTCTGTAGAAGCTTGCCAAACCATGAAAGATCCTGACCTCGAAAACATTCCTCGGTGATGGCCAATTCCTGATCACTTCTACCTTCTCGGGATCCATTTTTAACTCATTTGGTGAAATTACAAAACCCAAATAAATGAGCTCTGTCTGCATGAACGAACATTTCTTCAAATTTATCAGTAGTTTCTCCTGCTGTAGCCTTCTCATTACGATGGCCAAATGCCTCAGGTGTTCAGCCTTTGTCTTGCTGAAAATCAGTATG
>SNQJ01S0083515.1:15175-34786 GCA_010110895.2 Picea sitchensis | reverse complement strand
TAATCCGAGAAAACCCAGAGCACGGTTATGGGTAAGCCAAAATAAAACCCAGGTTGATGATGATGTGATGAAGGGGGAGCTATGAGGAAGAATGGTTGAATGAACCATGTAGCTGAAAAGGATTCCTATAGAACTGGCGGTTATAGCGCCTGATGACCCATGTATTCCGGTAGATGGATTTCTTTTTATATTGACGTCAATAATCAGATGCAGGTACAAGAGGAAGCACACGAAGATATGACCACATAGATATTTAGATAAGTAGTCATTAAGGGAGAGTGTTGGAATATATAATTCCTACTTATCTAATGTTCTTGCTAATGTATTGAGAGGTGGAGTTCATCTCTACGTGAGTTGTGTGATCCTATTATTAAGAGGTTGTTAGAGAGTTGGATTGGTGAGATCCTAGTTTGGTGTGTGGTTGAGATATTCTCTCAACCTCTCCAGTTATCTTTAGAATAAGTTAGATCTGATAACAACCCGTACACTCTATATAATAGAGTCCATTGTATTGATTTTGTAAGCAATAGAATATTTGTGTATCACTCTACTCTCCCATTTTAACATTTTTATGATTTTTTATTTTGACACCTAATAACCATGTGCATCTACCCTTGGGCTGAGTAATTTGAGGTTGAAGTACAATTAAGATTTACATGCCCATACAACTCCTTTTGAAACCATGATGGCTCACTCCCTTTGTAATTCTGAGATGGATTGACAATTTTACATTATTCTCTATCGTGTATTGAGCTACCCGATTTCCCCTTTCTCATGTCAAACCATCTTTTGTGTTGAAATGGTGAACTTGCTCATGGCACCGGTAGCTAGATTTGAACTTGGCGGTGACTAGATCATTTAGTCATCTGATGATTCTCTTTCTCTTGTGAGAAGAGTGGGATGGCAAGATTTCATTAAAGCATTTCATGGCCATAATTTTAGGGTTGTGAGGGATTTTTCCCATTCAGTTAATGGTAAAATTTCTAGTGTGGTAAACCTCAAATTTCCTGTAGATGAAGCTTGGATAGTTGAAGCCACTCATTTGTCACTCATTGGTGAGAAGTTGTCAAAACATTTTCCTATCAAGGAGATCCCATGGAGCAAGTTACTCAAGTCCAATCACTTAGCTCGCCATCTTAAAGGTATGAAAGTAACTTTGCTTAAGGAAAGGTGGCATAACATGGTCCTTATTATTAAGCAATATATCACTTGTGAGGGTTGCTATGGTTTAGTCTTTTACCATCAAATTCGTCTCGTTATGGTATTTTTGGGGTACAAGAATCAAACCTGTCTTTCTATCTTCTTAGAAGTATCAAGAAAATATCGAAATTCTTCCAACAAGATTATAAGAACCCTCAGAAAAGCTTGTTTCGTTATAGTTTAATTAGATTTTTAGTTGAATTTAGGTTGTCTCAATTATAAAATATTGGGAAAATTTTGTTTTGAGAAACATTTTTACTCAAATATCTGTGAATACAAGGTACCCATTTTGAGAATGAAAATACTCATAACCTGGGTTATAATTTGAGGGATTTCATGGAAATCATAAGAATGATGATTCTATGAAAGAGATTGACCGACACACCTATATCAGTTAATCAAATAGTTGATGAAGCCATAAATGAGAGACGACCAGTGTGTCAAACTGATAAAACTAAAAAATTACCTAGCAAGAAGGGTTTGAAGACGAAAGAAGAAGATCATGCTTTAAATTTTAATAATAAATACCCTCTGACTGTTGTCTTGTATCACAAAGAATCAAAATCTCAGGGAAATATGCAATATGATTTTTTTTAACCTCCCTCATCCGGATATATTTTAAGAACAAAATGAAAGAAGAGAAATTACAATGAAATACTCATGAAAATTGCCAAAAACAAAAAAATACAACAATACTTGATTTCTATTAATGAAATAATTGTAAAGAGACTGCAAAAATACAAAGTGCAAGATTCGCTAGAATGGTGGAAACTTCATCTCTGAGAAGAGATGTGAGGGCTACTCTCATTCACCAGAAGATGATTACAATGAGGCTTTGAAGGCCTTTTTATGATAAACATGAATGCCAAAACCCTAGACATAAAAAAAAACTAACTTGAGGAGATGAAACGCCAAAATGTCATGTGGGCCCCGTTTGGGTAAGTTAGTACATTAACTTCTCGGGGTCGTAAATTTTGCATACGATCTTCGTTTTAAGCGCGTGATAAACCATGTGAAAGGTATTTTCGATAAATGCACATTATGCCGTCCAAATCGAAGTCCATCTATAGTTTAACTGTAGAAACCAAAAAAACATTGTTTAGGGGCCCAAAACGGCCCTAGAAGTACAACAACATGTCCTAACATGAAAACATACAAAATAAGTGAGTTGGATTAGGTGGGAGGCCACCCGTATCCACCTAGAAGATGTGTAGGGATTCAAACAACCCCAAAAGTGTAGAACCCACAATTACAAAGAAGTATAGAAGAACGTGTTTTTTAAAAACTGACAAGATGAGCTAATTGGAATGGGTGGGTGGCCACCAATATCGACCTGGATCAATCCTCCCCCCTTAGGAAGTAATGGTCTCTATTACGTTGAGTGACCAAGGAAGAGGGGAAATCATTTTTTGAATCTGAAGCTTGGTGAGTTGCATGCCTTGTTGGAGAAGTTGTGCTTCTTGGCTTGTGGAAGAATGTTGCAAACCTATTACTTGTGGGGTTGAATCTATTCCACCAACCTGTTGTCTCTGGGTTGGATGGGGCATTGTGTAGGCACCATTGCAGGTGAAGAAAAAATATCTTTTGTCTCTTTGATAATTTGTTTTTTCAAGATAGAAGGTGTTGAGGCTGCAATGGTTATAGTGGTCTTATGTACATCCTTTGAATAGACTGTGAAGAGGATGAATTTTGAAGTATGAGAGATTACCCTACGGTGTTTTTTTGGTGGCATAGTAGTTGGAACTACCTCTGGTATCCTATAGAGATGACCTCTCAGAGTAATAATGACACTATGGGGTATAGACTCATAGACAACATGACGTTTCCACATATATCATTGGCCCAAAACAACATCACGCACATTAAGAGGTGAAATATCACACACTACCTCATCCTTGAAGGGATGGATGCCATAGGATAAGCGACATTGATCGATGACGTGAAGATCTCGTCCCTCATGAAGCCACCCAATGTTGTATCGTTGCAAGTGTAGTGTTGTTAACAACTCCACCATTTTGATGACCTTAGATGAGATGAGTTTCTTATGGCTATCGTTATCAACAATGAAATGCAATGGGGTCCCCTTCCACCCACATATGGGAATCAAAGAGGTGCTCCCCCTCTTCATGATCTACGGGTTCTTCCAGTTGAATTCTTGTGGTAGCAACAATAGAATTGGGGTCTGTGTCGATGATCTGTCTATTTTCAATATTTTCTGGATCAGATTCGGCTCTGTGTCTTTGACCTTGGCCACCAATGACTGTTTCGAGCGACATTCATCGATGTTGTGCCAGGGGAATTTTGGAAGTCACACCACTTTCGAGTGTCATTATTCATCTTTAATTTACCTTTTTTTTCATATGTCTTGCGCTGCGTTTCTAGAGGTGGTTGTTTAGGGTTGTCTTTACCATGTTTTTGTTATTGTAGATTCGCAAATCCGAATTCCCACTTGTTGTGGTGCCTAAATTTATTCTCAATTTTGACTGCGTATCAATGGGAAGCTCCCGATGTTGAGATGTTAAGGAAATCCATTTCATTTTGGATGTACCTATGAAAATCCCCATGATATTTCAAAACCAGATCTGTTTCTCGGAGTCTTTGATACCAAGCTTGGTGTGCAAGGTATGGAAAGTATTTGTGAACTCTGAAATTGTTTAGCTCTTCTCTTGTCGCAGTGTGGTTCATATCATGTACGGGTCTTCATATTTATCAACATGATAGTATTGTTCTTTGAACGCATCCACCAATGTTTGACATGGGGGAGCGCCTTGAGGAGTGAGGAGGTCATTTTTTCTGATGCAGGAGCATCCACACCTCTTCAAGCGAGCCAACGCGTGGAGAAAGAAAATACAGCTCGACAGCGCCAACACATATTTTTTTGAAATACTTTGGAAAGTTGTTGCGCCACCCTTTGAATGAAAAAATTCATAAGAAGCGCACTTGTATTGTATTGTAGATAGGAAGGCATTTAATGGTTTTAATGCTGTTAGATAGGAATTAATTGTAGATTTGATAGTTTCATATTTCGAGAGGGCAAACGAAATATAGGCACCCTCCTTTGTACATTGTAACATGAAGCATTCATTCAGGAGAGAAGAAAAGAGCAGAGTAGAGAGCTTGTAGAGCACACCCATGTACAGATTGAATTAATAGAAGAGAGTCTTTGATTCAGCTTCATGGTTTGTGTTGTTTCTCTGTGTTGATATTATGCTCATGGATGTTTGCTTTCTTGTATGCATTTGCTTTTGAGTATGTTTTGTATATGATTTCAGAGGTTTACTTAAGACTGTGACATAAGAGAATGAGTTTCAATTGTTTCTCTGTCTGAGCCAGGAGATTCCTGCATAGAGTGCAGTGGAATTCATCCGCATAGAGTGCGTTGATGAGGCTCAACAATTAAACTCTCATTCTCGCTCGCCCAGAAGTTGAATTGGGCCGAGGAAGTCATGCAGGAGAAGTGCAGGCTAGATAGAAGTCTCAACAGCTTTCCTAAGCAAAGGGAACCAGGGATTTATGTGGCCGTGGGTGTACAGAGTCCATGTGACTTCAATAGTTTGAGAAGTGTTGTAGGTCGAGGACAGGGAGTGTGCTCGAAAGATCTCTGAAGGAGTCAGAGAAATCAAGCTCAGGAGGAATAGTTCCTTGTGAATTCCATGAGGAAGAACACGGGTGAGGCTCAAACCGGGAGAAGCTTTGAAGTGGAAGGAGTCTTCAAGGAGGATGATCAATGGTCAAGGTTCGCAGAGTAGAATCGTGAAATCTCGTTGATCGTCCAATCGAGGAGAAGCTGCGCGGGAGTTAGCCCGTAGGCACAGGAAGGAACAATGTCCATCGGGGTTCAGCGTTCGGCATTTGGCGAGGCAAGAGTTACCTACACGTCGAAATCACGAGTCGCGATTTCCCGATTTAATCGGAGTCGTCGATCGCTTGGGAGACAGGTGGCGTAAGATCCCAGGACGTCGGGTTTTGGCATTCGGGCTTTTCGGCAACAAGGAAAAATTGCATCGTGGATCCGCGATCCATGAAATCCTGAAGGTGACGTGGCAGCGTGGGACCCCAGAAGTGAGTGGAGAACAGGTGGCTTCACATCGAAGGATCGGTGCCTCTGGGCTCGGGGTTTGTAAAGTCAGGTGGCTGACATCGCGAGTGGCGATATCCCGATAGGGAAATCCTCGACGGAAGTGAAAGCGTTGACCCTTTGACCATTGGGGTTCGGGGTTTTGAACCGCACGAGATCGTGCATGCAGGGATTGTGATAACGCGATCACCGATTTCCAGAATTGCGAAGGGGAGATTGCTGAAGGACATACCTGTGGGAAAGGAACTCCCGAGAGGAGTTGGAAGAACTGTTGATTCTTCACGCAAATGTGAAGGAGGTCCTGGTGAGAGCGGGTTGGACCGTGAGGGTCGCGACTTGCCTCAGAGTGGTATCATAGCCCGAAATCTTGTCTATATATTGTAGGCGAGGGAAGAGAAGGAAAAAGGAAGAGCACTCTGATACACACGACTTGTGTCAAAGTGGTATCAGAGCGGGAGAAGAGTTCTCTTTGTTTAGGTAGCAGAGAGAAGTGGATTACACCATGCCGCCAAGAAGAGAAAGGCAGTCACCTGATCAAGAAGACAGGGATGCCCGAAGAAGAGGTAGGCCGGCAGAGAATCCAGAGATGGAACGCCAGATACGAGATCTCAGGGTGAGACTCGAAGATATGGAGACCACCCAAAGGCGTGGAGCTGGTGAAGGAGAGTTCAGTGATTCCGAGGTGGAAGAAGAAGCTGGACACGATGCAGAAGAGGTCTCAGCAGAGGACGCATCAACAGAGAGGTTGATCAGAGCTATCTCCAGGATGAGCTCAAAGACCAAGATGGACATTCCCGTCTATGAGGGAAGTCTAAATGCAGACGAGTTGTTGGATTGGATCCGAGCACTCGATACCTACTTCAATTACGAAGACATCGAAGAGGACAAGAAGGTAAGACACGCTGTCATGAAATTGAAAGGACATGCAGCCTTATGGTGGGATGAATTGCAGGCTGATAGGCGTTGCAAAGGAAAATAGAAGATCAAAAGCTGGGATAGGATGATCGCGAAAATGAAAGCGAAATTCATCCCCAGAGATTACCAGATCACACTATTCAGGCGTATGCAGAACCTGAGACAGAAGTTGATGACGGTGAAAGAATACACCGAGGAATTTTATAGGCTCAACATTCGAGCTGGTCATCGGGAGAGTGATGACGAAAAGGTGGCGAGATACCTGAATGGGTTGAGGTACGACATTCAGGATGAGATGAGCATGGTTACCATCCGAACAGTTGAGGATGCGTACTATATGGCTCTAAAAGCCGAAGAGAAGCTGAGTCGTAAGAAAGGATAGCAAGGGCGAGGCAGAAGCCAGCCCAGAGGCAAGGCGGTTGCCCAGGAAAGAATTCAAAAGCCCAAGGAGGATTGGAAGAGGCCTCAGGAAAAAGTTGAGAGGGGTGGAACCTCACAGCAGAGGAAGCCACAAACTGAACAGAGGCAACAATATGCTGAGCTGAGGAGGCAACATACAGAGCAGGGTGGCGGATATCCTGACATGAACACTTTTCCTCGTACCCGAGGTAGAGGAAGAGGCCGAGGAGGAATCATCACATGTTTCACATGTGGAAAAGACAGACACAGAAGTGAAGCTCACATCACTGGAGCACAGAGGCGTGATGCTGAGAACGAGGATGCAGACAGTGGAAGGTCGCTTGGGATGCATAAGATTCTTTTGACACCTGAGAAAGAGGTGGACAGCTCAGTGCAGAGGAGCAGACTGTTTAGAACAGCTTGCACAGCCAAGGACAGAAAGTGCAAGGTGATCATGGACAGCGGAAGCACCGATAATCTCGTTTCATCCGAGATGGTGTAAAAGCTGGAGCTGGAAACAACTAAGCACCCGAGCCCATATAAAGTCTCGTGGTTACAAAGAGGACACCGGGTAAGTGTCACTAAACAATGCTTAGTTAAATTTAAAATTGGGAATTATCATGATGAGATTATGTGTGATGTTATTCCCATGGACGTATGTCACATATTGCTGGGTAGACCATGGCAGTATGATAGAAATTTTGTTCATGATGGGAGGATGAACACATACACCTTGGAGAAGGATGGAAGAACACACAGATTGATTCCGATAAAAGATAAAGAAGTGAAGCAAGAAGTGAGCAACACGATACTTCTCATGAGTGGAAAAGAACTTCTCACAGAGCTGGAGAAGGATGAAGATCCACAGTTCTTTGTTGTTGGGAAAACGAGAATTGTCCTGACAAGCACAAGGGTGGATGACTTGCCAGAGGAGATTCAGGAACTGCTGGGAGAGTTCGTTGATATCATCGTGGACAAACTACCTCGTTCATTGCCACCAATGAGGAGTGTGAGTCATCATATTGACCTCATACCTGGAGCAAGTTTGCTGAATAAGGCAACATACAAGTTGACACCACAAGAGAACGAGGAAGTCAAGAGGCAGGTACAAGATTTGCTGGATAAAGGACTGGTAAGGGAGAGTCTCAATCCATGTGTTGTTCCGACAGTGCTAAGTCCAAAGAAGGATGGAGGCTGGAGGATGTGTACAGACTCCAGAGCAATAAACAAAATCACCATCAGGTACAGATTTCCACTGCCGAGAATGGATGACTTGATGGATTGCCTGAGTGGGGCAAATTATTTTTCGAAAATTGATCTCAAGAGATGATATCATTAGATCCAGATGAGAGAGGGAGACGAATGGAAGACAACATTCAAAACAAATGAGGGTTTGTATGAATGGTTGGTCATGTCGTTTGGCTTGACAAATGCACCGAGCACATTCATGAGGCTGATGAATGAAGTCCTCAGGGAATTCATTGGCAAATTTGTGGTAGTGTATCTGGACGATATATTGGTGTTCAGTAAAACCAAGGCCGAGCATTTGAGGCATTTGGCCATTGTGATGAGAAGACTGTAGCAGGAGAAGCTGCTGATCAATTTGAAGAAGTGCTCGTTTTTTCAGACAGAACTCATTTATTTGGGTTTTGTAATCTCGGCGAATGAATTGAAGATGGATCCTGAAAAGGTGGAAGTGATCAGGATTTGGCCATCGCCGAGGAATGTTTTTGAGGTAAGGAGCTTTCATGGACTCGCTAGTTTCTACAGGAAATTCATTCGTAATTTCAGTGTAATTAGCGCCGCAATGATGGACACGGTCAGGAAGCGGCATAACGTTTTTCAGTGGATAGCTGAGGCTGAAAGAAGCTTCAATCTGTTGAAGCAAAAGATTACAGAGAAACCAGTGTTGGTCTTGCCTGACTTTCAGAAAACATTTCAGGTGAAATGTGATGCTAGTGGGTATGCTGTTGGAGGGGTCTTCAGTCAAGATGACAGACCAGTTGCATATTACAGCGATAAGTTGGATGATGTGAAGCTGAAATACTCCACATATGACAAAGAGCTCTATGCCATCATACAGGCATTGAAAAAGTGGAGGCACTACTTGATACCCAAGGAATTCGTTTTGTACAGCGATAATCACGCATTGCAGTTCATGAGTCAACAAGAGAAGTTGAACTAGAAGCATGCGAAATGGGTAGAGTACATGCAGAATTTCACATTTGTGATCAAGCACATTTCGGGGACTGCTAACAAAGTAGTTAATGCTTTAAGCAGGAAATGTTTATTGCTGCAGGAGTTCAGAGTCAAGACGCTGGGTTTTGAGAATCTGAAAGATATGTATGCAGGTGATGAAGATTTCAGAGAAGCATACGAAGTAGTCGAGAACCCAGTTCTCAGGGATCAGAGTCCGTGGATAGACTTTATGATCTAGGATGGATTGCTGTTCAAAGGCAATCAATTGTGCATACCGAATTGCTCCATGAGGGAGAATTTGGTAAAGGAAAAACATAGCGGAGGATTAGCAGGTCACTTTGGACATGATAAAACGTTCGCCACGCTGAGCAAATCGTATTTTTGGCCGGGGATGCGCACTGATGTCAAGAAGTTTGTTGACAGGTGTCGGATATGTCAACATGCGAAGGGTCGAAAGTAGAACACAAGGTTCTATCAGCCGTTGCCCATACCTGAGAGACCATGGGAGGCCATTAGCATGGATTTTGTTATGGGATTGCTGAGAACACAAAGAGGAGTGGATTCCATCTTTGTGGTGGTGGACAGGTTTTTGAAGATGGCGCATTTCATACCATGTCAGAAGACCAGCGATGCGACACACATCGCGAATTTGTTTTTCAAAGAAATTGTTAGATTGCATGGATTGCCAAGAAGCATAGTCTCGGATCGGGATACAAAGTTCGTAGGTCATTTCTGGAGGACGCTATGGAAAAATCTTGGAACTAATTTGGATTTTAGTTTAGCTTATCACCCACAGACGGATGGGCAGACAGAGGTGGTTAACAGAAGCCTGGGAGATCTCTTGAGAAGCTTGGTGACCGAGCACCATAGCAGTTGGGATCATATTTTACCACAAGAAGAATTCGCGTACAACGATTCGGTGAATCAGAGCACAGGTAAGAGTCCATTTCATATTTTGTATGGAACACAGCCGAGGGGAGTTTCTGAGCTCAAGGAGTCAGGACAGGCTGAAACTAGCAGTGCTCATGCTGAAGAATTCGCTGAGGAAATGGAAGAACTTCACATGCAGGTGAAGCAGCGACTGTAGAAATCTAACCAAGAGTATAAGTGCAGAGCCGATCAGAGGAAGAGACAACTTCAGTTTGAAGTTGGAGACATAGTTCTGGCACATTTGAGGAAAGAAAGGTTCCCAAGGGGAACATATAACAAGCTCAAGATGAAGAAAATTGGACCGTGCAGAATCCTGAGGAAATTCGGAGAAAATGCATATGAGTTTGAGTTGCCGGAGGGCATCGGGATATCTCTGATTTTTAATATTTCGGATTTATACCCATATAGGGCTGAAGAAGCAGGAGATGGAAGTGATGAGGAACCAGTGATCCAGTGGCAGAAGCAGTTGCCAGTTGCACAGAAGCCTCAGATGGAGTGCATACTGGACAAGCGAGTGGGAAAAAGACCAGGCGAAAGTAGTACTTTGAATACCTCGTGAAATAGAGAAATCACCCAGTGGACGATGCTAGCTGGGAGACAGAAGCAGTTATATAGGAGCATGGGCACACTCTGCAGGAGCTCATGGATAGGAGCCCATGAAATCTTTCGAGCCGAGGAGTATGATGCAGGAGCATCCACACCTCTTCAAGCGAGCCAGGGCGTGGAGAAAGAAAATACAGCTGGACAACGCCAGCACATATGTTTTTGAAATACTTTGGAAAGTTGTTGCGCCTCCCTTTGAATGAAAACATTCATAAGAAGCGCACTTGTATTGTATTGTAGATAGGAAGACATTTAATGGTTTTAATGTTGTTAGATAGGAATTAATTGTAAATTTGATAGTTTCAGATTTCGAGAGGGCAAACGGAATATAGGCACCCTCCTTTGTACATTGTAACATGAAGAATTCATTCAGGAGAGAAGAGAAGAGCAGAGCAGAGAGCTTGAAGAGCACTCCCATGTACAGATTGAATTAATATAAGAGAGTCTTTGATTCAGCTTCATGGTTTGTGTTGTTTCTCTGTGTTGATATTATGCTCATGGATGTTTGCTTTCTTGTATGCATTTTCTTTTGAGTATGCTGTGTATATGATTTCAGAGGTTTACTGAAGACTGTGAAAAAAGAGAATGAGTTTCAATTGTTTCTCTGTCTGAGCCAGGAGATTCCTGCATAGAGTGCAGTGGAATTCATCCACATAGAGTGCGTTGATGAGGCTCAACAGTTAAACTCTCATTCTCGCTCACCCAAAAGTTGAATTGGGCCGAGTAAGCCATGCAAAAGAAGTGCAAGCTGGATAGAAGTCTCAACAGCTTACCTAAGCAAAGGGAACCAGGGATTTTTGTGGCCGTGGGTGTACAGAGTCCATGTGACTTCAATAGTTTGAGAAGTGTTGGAGGTCGAGGACAAGGAGTGTGCTCGAAAGATCTCTGAAGGAGTCAGAGAAATCAATCTCAGGAGGAATAGTTCCTTGTGAATTTCATGAGGAAGAACACGGGTGAGGCTCGAACCGGGAGAATCTTTGAAGCAGAAGGAGTCTTTAAGGAGGAGGATCAACGGTCAAGGTTCGCGGAGTAGAATCGCGAAATATCGTCGATCGTCCAATCGAGGAGAAGATGCGTGGGAGTTAGCCCGTAGGCGCAGGAAGGAACAAAGTCCATCGGGGTTCGGCGTTCGACGTTTGGCGAGGCAAGAGTTACCTGCACGTCGAAATCGCGAGTCGCGATTTCCCCATTTAATCGGAGCCGTCGATCGCTTGGGAGACAGGTGGCGTAAGATCCCGGGAGGTCGGGGTTCAGCGTTCGGGGTTTTCGGCAATAAGGAAAACTTGCGTCGTGGATCCGCGATCCGAAAAATCCCGAAGGTGACGTGGCAGCGTGGGACCCCGGAAGTGAGTGGAGAACAGGTGGCTTCACATCGGAGGATCGGTGCCTCGGGGCTCGGGGTTTGGAAAGTCAGGTGGTTGACATCGCGAGTGGTGATATCCCGATAGGGAAATCCCCGACGGAAGTGAAAGCGTTGACCCTTTGACCATCGGGGTTCGGGGTTTTGAACCGCACGAGGTCGTGCACGTAGGGATCACGATAGCGCGAGCATCGATTTCCCGAATTGCGAAGGGGAGATCGTTGAAGGACATACCTGTGGGAAAGGAACTCCCGAGAGGAGTTGGAAGAACTGTTGATTCTTCAGGAAAATGTGGAGGTCCTGGTGAGAGCGGGTTGGACCGTGAGGGTCGCGACTTGCGTCATTTTCCCTGTTGGATTTTTTTTGAAAAGAGAAATAACCTTCTAATAGATTTAACCATTTTTCTAGGGCATCTCAATCTATCTAACCTTCAAATATGGGAATACCAAATTTATCTTGTACATTGAAGGGAGTTGCATGCCCACTTGATGAATATGCTTCTCTTATGGGCAGCCACCAAAGGATCTACGAAAAGTTGTCCATAATTTTGTTCCTTTGTCACGCAACGACTTCCTCAAGTAACATTTTAAAAGGATTTCCTACTCCATCATATTTAATTTTCATCTACCATGGGTTTTTCACAGGATCTACACAACTGATATTGTAACGGATCGATTGGTTTGAGTCCCAATTTCTTGTACCCAGATCTTGTCGGGGACATGCACCAAAAAAAAAAAATGAAGATAAAACCACTCTGATACCACTAATCCAGATTTATTTTTGGAACGAAATGAAATAAGAGAAATTATAATGAAATACTCATGAAAATTTTTAGAAACAAAGAAATACAACAATACTTGATTTCTATTAATGAAAGAATTGTAGAGAGACTGTAAAAATACAGAGTGCAAGACTCTCTAGAATGGTGGCATATTTATCTATGAGAAGAGATGTGACAGCTACGCTCATTCACCAGAAGATGATTACAATGAGGCTCTTAAGGCCTTTTTATGATAAACATGAATGTCAAAACCCTAGACATAAAAAACCCTAAACCTAGGAGATGAAACACCAAAATGTCATGTGGGTTCTGTTTGGGTAAGTTAGTACATTATCTTCTAGGGGTCGTAACTTTTGCATACAATATTTGTTTTAGGCACGTGGTAGCCCATTTGAAAGGTCTTTTTGAGAAATACACATTATGCCGTCAAAATATGACTCCACCTACAGTTTGTCTATGGAAAGACAAAAAAACATTATTTAGGGGCCCAAAATGGCCCTAGAAGTAAAACAAGATGTGATGACATGAAAACATACAAAATAAACCATTTGGATTAGTTGGGAGACCACCAATATCCACCTAGAATATGTGTAGGGATTGAGAGAGCTCCGAAAGTGTAGAACTTCCAATTACAAAGAAGTAAAAAATAATGTGTTGTATTAAAAACTGACAAGAGGAGCCAATTGGAACAGGTGGGTGGCCACAAATATCCACCTCGATCAACCCTACCCCCTTAGGAATCAATGGTCTCCATTACGTTGAGTGACCAGGGAAGAGGGGAAATCATTTTATGAATCTGAAGCTCGGTGACTTGCATTCCTTGTTGGAGAAGTTGTGCTTCTTGGCTTATGGAAGACTCTCACAAACCTATTACTGGAGGGGTTGAATCTATTCCACCAACCTATTGTCTCTGTTTTGGATGGGGCATTGTGTAGGCACCATTGTAGGTGAAGAAACAATATCTTCTGTCACTTTGACAAAAAAAAATTCTGGATAGAAGGTGTTGAGGCTGCAGTGGTTGTAGTGGTATTTTGTACATCCTTTGAACAAACTACCAAGAGGATGAATTTTGAAGTATGAGAGATTACCTTGCGGTGTTGTCTTGGTGGCACAGTAGTCGGAACTACCTCTGGTATCCAGTAGAAATGACCTCCTAGAGTAATAATGACACTACGGGGTCTAGACTCATAGACAACATGACGTTTCCACATATATGATTGACCCAAAACAACATCACAGACATCAAGAGGGGAAATATCACACACTACCTCATCCTTGAAGGGATGGATGGCACAGGATAGGTGACATTGTTGGCTGACGTGGAGATATTTTCCTTGGTGAAGCCACCTAATGTTGTATCGCTAAAGGTGTGGTGTTGTTGAAGGTTCTGCAGAAATTTTTCCATTATTTCGTTCCTTTGTCGCGTAAGGAATTCCTTGATCAACATTTTAAAAGTATCTTTTTCTCCATCATATTTATTTTTGTCTCCCATAGTTTTTTTTTGGGCTTAGTGTGGCCTATCTTGAAACGACTCGATTGGTTCGAGTCCCAACTTCTTGTAATTAGATATTGTCGGGGACATGCACAAAGAAAAATAAATGAAGAGAAGACCACTTTGATAACACTGATCTAGATTTATTTTCGAAACAAAATGAAAGAATAGAAATTACAATGAAATACTCATGAAAATTTCCAGAAACAAATAAATGCAACAATACTTGATTTCTGTTAGTGAAATAATTGTAAAGAGACTATAAAAATATAGTGTGCAAGACTCGCTATAATGGTGGCAACTTTATCTCTGAGAAGAGATGTGACGGATACGCTCATTCACTAGAATATGATTACAATGAGGATGTGAAGGCCTTCTACGATAAACATGATGTCGAAACCCTATACATCCAAAAACCTAAACCTAGGAGATGAAATGCCAAAAAGTCATGTGGTCCCCGTTTGGGTAAGTTAGTACATTAACTTCCCAAGGTCATAAATTTTGCATACGAACTCCATTTTAGGTGTGTGATAACCCATTGGAAATATAATTTCAATAAATACGCAATACATTGTCAAACTTATACTCCGTCTATAGTTTGACTATGGTGAGACAAAAAAAAACTTTTTAGGGGCCCAAAACAGTCATAGAAGTACATCAAGATGTGATGACATGAAAACATACAAAATAAGTCAGTTGGATTAGGTGGGAGGCCACCAGTATCCACTTGGAAGATGTGTATGGATTTAAACAACCCCGTAAGTGTAGAATCCACAATTACAAATAAGTACAGAAGAACGTCTTGTACTAAAAACTCACAAGAGGAGCCAGTTGGAACAGGTGGGTGGCCACCAATATCCACCTGGATCACTCCCACATTTTCTTAAAGGTCATCATCAATTTCTAGGTATTGTATTTATCCATAAGGATGAGTTCTCTCGTTATATGCTTCCTTATGTTGACGATCAACATATAGGTGGTGAGACTAATTTGAGTCAATGACCAAATTTTCAATCTTGGATGAGGAAATATCATTCTTTGGTAGTTTCTCTCAAAGAAGATATCGCTCAGCTACAAGATGAAAATCAACACCTAAGAAAAAAAAAAATCATTAATTGAAAACCCTGAACAAGAAGTTGTCGAAATAAAAAAGACATTAAAAATTGTTGAAGGTCATTTGGTTGTTCAATCCTTTGGGGTGACTGTTATCATTACCTCATATCTTCAAAATATGACAAGTTCCAAATAGTGATGTCAAATGTTGATTAGATTTTCCTTTTGCATCCATACATATTTGAAGTTTAAGCATTGATGTACATGTTTGATTAGTGAGAAGGAATTTTTTCAAGGCATTGATCTTAGTTTTATTTTTCTTTATTTGTAATTAAATTAGTGGTAAACCTCTTTAATTTAGAGTAGTTACAGAATTATAGATTCTATAGCCACTCTTAAGTCATATAATTCATTGATAGATTTTGTCTTGATGGTTTACTGGTGTTGATTCAATGATATGAAGTTGGATTGTGATATGATTTCCATATACAAATATAAGAATATAGTCAATTCAGATATGATTTCCTCACAAGAAATTAGTATATCTCACCAGTTTTGGCATACGTTGCAACAAGCTTGTAAACTATTCTGATACACTCAAATCAATGAGGTTTTTTTAGAGGTGGTTATGTCCATGTATTGGTTAGACTTTCTTAAATATGGAAATCCTCATTTGATGTATGGGATCGAGTTACTAGATAAACATTAATGTTATCCAAGTATGTTTTAGTTAAATGTTCCTTATTTCTAGCTGGAAGTTGTAAAATTGATCTTTTTGTATCATAACTCGATGATTATAAATAGAGTATGATAAGACTTGAGAAGCAGGCGAACTGCAGAAAGGCAAAAATGAGTTTTATCTTTTCTACACACCTTTGATTTTTGGAAGGAATAGTTACAGAGGCACTGCCAACTGTATATAGATCGAAATCTTAATGGAGTGATGAAATTTTGGGACAAACTTGGAAATTCTCTTTTCAAAACTCTATATGAATTTATTTTGCACGAGAAATAGAAGTTGATTTTCTTGTTCCTTTTATCATTGACTTCAATGGATTGAAATAATATTATGAACTTTGTTTTCAGTATCTTCTTTATATCCTTATAATCATATTCTTTTAAAATTTCTTTTAAAAGATAATGATTGTTTTATATCTGATCTATTAACTGTAATTAATTCAGTTTTGCATATTAAAAGTGTTTTCATGATTTTGTTTTCTTGTATTACATTAACTTTTAAACCGTATAATGTGTAGTGATAGAATAATAACATTTCTTCTATGAATTTTATTATTACATGTTTCATTTATAAAGGTAAGATGAATTGATTTTAAATTAGAATTTCTCCTGCAAGATAGGTTTTTTATTTAAAAGTTGTTTATTTTTTTGTAGCTCTGAGACTACACCTTATTATTTTAAATTTTCATTTTTATATTTACAATTTTCATTTAGATTAGAAGATATTTAACAAAGTATCCTCTCCGAGAGAAAATCATCTTAGTGGGTAACGGATCCATAAAACCCATCATGAAAAACCATACCAAACATCTTGGGTTCTGCTCAAAGGACCTCGAACGAGGTTGTTTCTCTTGCGTTGATGAGTGGTCAAATTTTCCCATCAAAAAATGGTGCTATAAGGAGGGCCTGAGGTAAATTAAATGATTAAATTATTATAGCTTCAAATTATTCTAATTAGTCATTATCCCGCAGGTTGTAATAATTTCATATCCATTAAATCTTCTTATATGTCATCACAAAACGCACCAGAAGACAGGTTGGATGACAAACTAACCTACATGGAGTCAATATTTTCATTGTTATAATAATCAATGAATCCTGCCCAAATTTCTATATGGGAGTGTATTTTTAATTTTTCGTTAGTTAGCATTCCCAATGAAACAGTTTCTCTCTTGTCTAAATTCAATTTTTATGGTGAATGAAATATATCTACAAAGGATCATCTTAAGAAGTTTTGGTGTAAATGCATAAAACATGATTTACATATTTAAATATTGTATGTAGCTTGTTCTCTCTCACTTTCATAGTTTGAATTAAATATTGGTTTGAATATTTTTAGGCCAACTCTATTTTCAGTTGGTTTCAATTTGTGGATCATTTTTTAGATTCCTTTTGGGTTCATGATTATAATAAATTATGCAATGAATTAAATGCTCTATTAATCGAGAAAGATAAACCTTCACAAAACCTTTCAATAAGAATCAATTATGTTCTTTTTAAGTTCATCTTAGTGATCTACCTTGTGAATATGATATTCTTAATCTTGTCTCAACTTTGTGTGCCCCTCTAATTTCACAAAATCTTGTTGTAGATGATAAATTCGATACATATCAATAAATTCAACCACATGATGCATTTTTATGAAAAATTAATCAAGAAGATGTTTAAAAAAATCATCTGCATGTTAAGAACCAAATACCTGAATACCAAATGTCACAATAGATCCAAAGATATATGAATACAATCACCACACAAGATAAATGAAACCATATAGAAAACCACCACTTTATTATATAAAATCCTTAGGGTAGGGAAACACCATACAATGGATCTTATTATGGAAGGGATCCTCTCCTGTTCACTTGCCTCTTCGAGGGGGAATCCTTCTATTGAGCTACCACTCAAATACAATAATTATTTTCATGTCCCATTTCATTGCTTGAACCCATTTATATACTTCTATCATCACCTAAGAACATTCTAGAAGAGGAATCTTCCATAAGTAGAACCTTCTAAGAAGTCCTCTTATATTTATTATTTCTAACTACCCATTTATTATATCTAACTACCATAGTGGGCCTTATTTAATAATATAGTGGACCTAATCCACCTTACATTGAATGAACTCCATTATTATCACTAAGGGCCCTCTAGGACCCCCCACTACATTTCTAGCTACCTTACATTTCATCCCCCTTATGAAAACATTGTCCTCGACGCTTGATGTACAACCATATACCAGGGTCCCATGGATAAGTGTGGACCATTGTGTTGAAGTAGACTAGAGAACCAGGGTCCCATTGAGAAATGGTAGCCACCATGTTGAAGTAGTCCAACCGCCATTGTAAACTAGGTTCCCATGTCCAATTTCTCATGTGAACCCCACATGGAAGATATCGACACCCAATAACCAACTGAAAATGATTCTCCCAATACTGACACCTATCATGTGTATCCAAATAACAATATCCATCCACATAGTGGGAGATGATCAAAGATGAATCTGGAAGAAACAACACCATTGTAGAATATGCAGGCTAGATGCTGGTAACTAGCTCCTAATGTTGGACATTGATGTTCTCTACAGAAGGCAGAGTAGAGTCATCAAATAAAATATGGAAGTGGTTGTCATCCCAGAAGCGACAACTATCCATATACCAATCATCGCAATCACCCTCAAAATCATACCAAGCATATATTTCTTGATTATATTCATCCTAAGGTATTCCATAAGAAACCTCTCCTGCATGTTATCCAAAGAATCTTAAATACTATGAAAACTATCATTGAGACCATCTACAAAGTCATCCAATCTGTTAAACAATTGGGCTTTGAATGCTTCAGTAATGTGTAGAATTTCTTTGAGGGTTTGAGAAGAAATAGACATCTGAGCACCCTATGAACTCTTCATTCCCACATCTATCATGAAAAAACCCAAAAAATAGAACAATAAGTTACGACAGAACATCACATCTTTTTCTGGAAAAACCCTAAAAAACTGTTGAATTTAAAATGCTCATAACTTCACTTCCCAGACTCCATTTCGGCTTCTTTTTTTTTTTAAATTGGGTGAAATTGTGAGAGGAACTCATATATGTAATTTATTTTGTAAAATTATTCCTCCAACTAATACATAAATAAAAACAAAACATTTGTGCCGCCATCCGTGGAAAAATCCCTGAAAATTTGCAGATTTTAAAATTTCAATATCTTGACTTCTCAGACTTTGTTTCAGACTATTTTTTTTTCAAATTGGGTGTTTTTATGAGAGGAACTCATATATACAACCTGTTTCTTTAAATGTTTCACAAAAATATACCAAAATTGTTTGGAATGTTGCAACCCTCTTTTTTCTTTTTCGAAAAAAAAAAATCTGCAAAAATAAAAAAATATTTGCCCACAATATTTGCCAAGGAAAGTGGTCTAATACCAATTGTTAATAACCAAATATTGAATACAAAATAACCACAATAGATATATAAGAACAATATGAAAAATATTCCTTATTATTATCAAACCCTTGAGGTAGGGAAACACCATACAATGGATTCTATTATGGAAGGGATCCTCTTCTGTTCACTTGCCTCTTCAAGGGGGCATACTCCTATTGATCTACCACTCCAAATACAATAATTCATTTCATATCCCCTTACATTGTTTGAACCCCCTTATATAGTTCTACCATCACCTCAGAACATTCTAGAGGAGGAATCTTCTAGATGTAGAACCTTCTAAGAAGTCCTCTTACATTTATTATATCTAACTACCCATTTATTATATCTAACTACCATAGTGGGCCTTATTTAATAATATAGTGGACCTAGTCCACCTTACATTGAATGACCTCCACTATTATCACTATG
>SNQJ01S0083515.1:0-15125 GCA_010110895.2 Picea sitchensis | reverse complement strand
TCTAAGAAGTCCTCTTACATTTATTATATCTAACTACCCATTTATTATATCTAACTACCATAGTGGGCCTTATTTAATAATATAGTGGACCTAGTCCACCTTACATTGAATGACCTCCACTATTATCACTATGGGCCCTCTAGCCCCCCCGCCCACTACCTCTCTAGCTACCTTACACTACCAAAACCCCAAGAAACTTCCTCACCGTCCTTTCCTATCAACAATTTAGAAAACCATGTCCTAGAAATTTTTGAATATATGGATTCTACACTATTCCAAGATGCAAGGATAGAAATGGAAGAAATGTCTTGTTCTTTTGATGATTATTATCTATATATTTTAATTCTACACTATGTAAAATTTTCATCAAGCAACTAGAAGGAGAACAACAAGTTGAGGATAAAATCATTCATATAGTCGAGGAAACTAATCATTCTTTTGAGTAATTAATTTTTGAATCCTCTATTATTACTGATACATATTTCAACGAGTTGATCGCTGATCAAAATATATTTTTGCTTTCTTCTAAATTTTATTCTAATCTATTCTTGAATTCAATGACTAAAGAATACAAACATGTTACTAATTATTTAAAGTGTTCTAATATTTTGATAGAACAGATTGGAGATATTGATCCTCAAATTGAAGAAGAAATTACTAATCTTGATCAAACAATTCTACCACATTCAAAATAAAGGCTAGGTACATTCCATGAAATTCTTCATGCAAGCATCGGTTTTCCAATCATGCAGGAAGGGGTTTTAGGTGATCATATAGTTCTTGAAAGTTTAGATGCTCTTTTTGAAAATGAATGTACCGACCCCAAAGAGATTTCTTATAACATGTTTGAAATTTCATCACCAAATCACAGTAAAATTGATGAGGTAAGGAAAGAGGAATCTCTTGAAAATTTCATAGGAAATAATTATTCTAGTTCAAGAGATCATTTTCATTTCCTTGTCTCTAAATCTGTTTACTCCATACATCCTCATTTATTCTTAGATTTTGATGTGCATAAAACTTTATCTACTTAATTTAACGATGTGCCTTTGAAATCCATTTTTTTTCATATGTTAATTGTTGGCGATTCAACTATTAAACATAAAACTAATGAATTGGGATTTGTAACACATGTTATTTTCCTTTCAACCATTCATAAGGGAAAAAGGTAGAGTGCAAGACATTTATATTTGATTAGTTGATTAGTGTATTAAAACTTTTACAATGTATAAATTAATTAAATCATTGCATTATTAA
Organism: Picea sitchensis; assembly: GCA_010110895.2. Classification (NCBI taxonomy): domain Eukaryota; kingdom Viridiplantae; phylum Streptophyta; class Pinopsida; order Pinales; family Pinaceae; genus Picea; species Picea sitchensis. The sequence continues at coordinate 13,868 of SNQJ01S0083515.1, read as the reverse complement.
TGTATCAATTAATACAATTACTTTATACATTAATGTAAATTAATACTTTAATTTATACATTACATTAATACATTAATATATCATTAATGTTATATTACATTATTAATATATTAATCAATGAATGAATACATATTTGAATGTATCAATACATTATTAACATTTTAAAAGTTTAATATGTTACATTATACATTATTGTATTAATACTTTAATTTATATATTATAGTAATGCAATAATGTATTACTAGATACATTAATGTCCCTATATCACTACTTTATTAATGTATTACTTTATTAGTGTATTAATACTTTAGTAATGTATTTGTTAATGTATTTAATGTATTATTAATGTATTACTTTATTATTTCATTAATACTTTAGCAATTCATTAATTAATAATGTATTAATTAATTAATACATTACATTATTAATGTATCAATCAATTAATACTTTACATTATACATTAATGTAAATTAATAGTTTAATTTATTTATACATTACATTAATACATTATTATATATTACATTGATGTAATAATTAATTAATACAATAATGGTCGTCTCCAAGGCATGCCACTTTATAAAAGTGGTTGATATATGTTGATTGGTGTGATTAGTTTGGAAATGAGTAAAATGGTGTCGATTGACGTATATCAACCACTTTTATAAAGTGGTTGGTGCTAGTTGACTGTTGACATGTCTTGGAGACGACCATTAATGTAATAATTAATTATTACATCAATATAATATATCATAATGTATTAATGTAATGTAGAAATAAATTAAAGTATTAATTTACATTAATGTATAATGTAAAGTATTAATTGATTGATACATTAATAATGTAAAGTATTAATTAATTAATACATTATTAATCAATGGATTTCTAAAGTATTAATGTAATAATAAAGTAATACATTAATAATACATTAAATACATTAATAAATATATTACTAAAGTATTAATACACTAATAAAGTAATACATTAATAAAGTAGTAATATAGGGACCTTAATGTATCTAGTAATGCATTATTACATTACTATAATATATAAATTAAAGTACTAATACAATAATGTATAATGTAAAAAATTAAACTTTTAAAACATTAATAATGTATTGATACATTAAAATATATATTGACTCATTGACTAATATATTAATAATGTAATATAACATTAATGATACATTAATTTATTATTAATTTATACATTGCAAAAGTTTTAATACACTAATTAACTAATACACTAATAATATATGAGATGCGTCATTAAATGCATTAATAAATACATTACTAAAATATTAATACATTGATAAAATAATACATTAATAATAAATTAATAAAGTAGTAATACATTGATCTTAATGTATTTACTAGACATTATTAAAGTATTAATACATTAATGTATAACTAATTAAAGTATTAATACATAATGTATAACTAATTAAAGTATTAACACATTAATGTATAACCTAACATGTTAAAGTCTTAATATATTAACATATTTATTGAAAATGACCATGGTTGACTATTGTTGAACATGATCATGGTTTTTTATGAATGACATTAATGTATCTAGTAATACATTATTACATTACCTTAATGTATCTAGTATTACATTATTACATCACTGTAATGTATAAACTAAAGCACTAATACATTAATGTATAATGTAAAATATTAAACTATTAATACATTAGTAATGTATTAATACATTAAAGTATATATTTAATGATTGATAGATACATTAATAATGTAATGTAACATTAATAATACATCAATAATGTAATGATTCATTAATGTATAAATGTATTAATGTAATGTAACATTAATAATACATCAATAATGTAATGATGCATTTATGTATGAATGTAATGTATAAATTAAAGTATATAAAGTAACACATTAATTGATTGATGCATTAATACATTATTAATTAATACATTGCTAAAGTATTAATACATTATTAAAGTATTAATACATGGTTTCTTATAATGATCATGGTTTCTTATGGTCATGACTATGAATGACATTAATACATTAATTTATACTATAATGTATTAATTTAATTAATTAATACATGAATACATTAATAAAGTATTAATGTAGTGATAGAGTAATATATTATTCTTACATTAATAAATTAGTAATACATTAAAGTACTACATTAACAATGTGATGTGAAAAAATGTTCATCACATTGCGATGACAGGGCGATGTGCAACACATTGTAATGTGAAAAAATGTTTGTCACAATGTGATGACAAGGCGATGCGCAACACATTTTGACGAATGTTTATGTTCATCACATTGGGACGTTACTATCCACATTATAAAAACATGGCTATGTTCGCCACATTGTGATGTCAGGTTATGTTCATCACATTGCAATGTTACTATGTTTAGCAGATTGCATGGTTGGCCATGACCATGGTTAATTCGTATACCTTCATTGATTTTTGGAAGAAAATCTTGACTATGGTTGATTGTGGTTGGAAGAAAAGGTTGACCATGGTTGATTGTGATTGTGGAACTGTCGCATTGCAATGTTGATCATGTTTTGTTCATCACATTGTGACATCAGATTTTCTTCATCACGTTCTAACATCATCTTTTGTTCATCACATGACATCGTAAGGTTATGGTCATCAAATTATGAAGAAGGGTTTTTGTTTGTCATGTTATGGCATTGGAATAGGTTTGAAACAGTTCAATAATGGGTTATATTCATCACTTTGAGACATGGGGAAATTTTCGGCTCATTGCAATGTTGTTATGTTTGTCACATTGCCACATTGGGTTGTGTACATCACATTGCGACATTAATTTATGTTAACAACATTGCGATGACACGTCTATTTCCATCACATTGAAATGTTTGTATATGTTCTTCACATTATGTCATTCATTTATGCTTGTCACATTGGAATGACAGGGCTATGTTTGTCGCATTGCGACGTCTGTATATGTTCATCACATTATGACGTCTATTTATGTTTGTCACATTGCGACGACAGAGCTATGTTCGTCACATTATGATGGTAGTATATGTTCACCACATTACAAGGACACGACAATGTTAGTTACATTGACGGGGCAATGTTTGTCACATTGTGATGACAAGGTATGTTTGTCACATTGTGACATTACTATGTTTGTCAAAATGTGACGCTACCATGTTTGTCACATTTCAAAATGATGGCTATGTTTGTCACATCGTGACGAAATGGTATGTTTTTCACATTGTGGTGTTGTTATTTTTGTTAGAATGTGACGTTACCATGTTCATCACATTGCAACATTATGGATAAGTTTGTGAAATTACGACAACGGGGCTATTTTCGTCACATTGGGATGACCAGGCTGCTATGTTCATCACATTGCGACGATCACACTATGTTCATCACATTACGAAAGTATGGCTATGTTGATCAAAATGTAATGATGGGGCTATGTTCGACACATTATGATGTTACTATCTTGGTCAAAATGTGTTGCTACCATGTTTGTCACATTGCGAAAGTATCACTGTTACAGTCACTTTACCTACACGTAGAACTCCCCTATCAGTACCTATCGCTCCCATATGTATCTCTATGCTCGTCACATCATGACGATGGTGCTATTTTCATCACATTGCGATGATGAGGCTATGGTCATCACATTATGACCATGAGGCTATGTTCGTCACATGCGACAATATGGCTATGTTCATCACAATGTGACGACAAGATTATGTTCGTCACATTGCGATGAAAGAGCAATGTTTGTCACATTGCGATGTTATTATGTTTGTCATGTGACGATACCATGTTCATCACATTTTGACAATATGGATATGTTCATCACATTGCAACAAGAGGGTTTTGTTTGTCACATTGTGGTGATAGGGCAATGTTTGTCACATTTTGACATTAATATGTTTGTAATATTGTGACGCTAGCATGTTCATCACACTACAACATTACTATGTTCCTCATGCTGCATTGTCTAGTTTTGTTAATTACAATGAAACATCGAGTTATATTTGTCACATGACAATGTTGGTTTATGTTCAAGACATTACAAAAAAGATGTTCTAGCCAAGTTTAAATATATATATATAATGAAGTGTTTCCTTTGTCACAAATATAGGAACGTTGAATTGATGTGATGTATTACATAGAAGGAAACTTAGAATCATACTTATTCTAAGGACATTTATAGGAAATCATATCTAACTTTACATTTGAATATTTCTACTTCTTGTAAAGGCATCGATAGGAAAACATCTTGAACTTTGTAGATGATGAATAATGCTTGTTTAGGGACATTGATAGTAAATATACTTGATTTATACTTGTTCTAAGAACATTGATAGCAAATCATTTAATAATTTATAGTTATTATAAGAGCATTGATAGAAAATCATCTAGAACTTCACACATGATGAATTATATTGTTCTAAGGACATTGATAATAATTTTACTTGATTTATACCGTGATGATTTATATTTGTTCTAATAACATTTAAAGAAAATCAACTTGTTTTATACTTTGTAGATGAAGGTTTAACAATTGCTTATATAATCTAAAAATCTAAAAATATAATAACTAAAAATAAGGTTTACTTGTATTAATCCATTAATAAATATTTTTTCAAAGTTAAAAAAAAAATTAAAATCTTTCTCAAGATTAAATATATTTACAAATTTACAATGTTTCTTAAAGATTAAATATATTTACAATTCAAGTGGATTAAAATTAATTTTTTATTATTTAAATTAAATTTAATCCTTTTATTATTATAAAATAAACCCTAATACAAATAATCCTAACTCTAGAATAACCCTAACCTTAATGTGGCCTTAACACTAACCCTAATTATAATAATAGTTAACCTTCATATATTATTAATAAATAATTGTTGACATGTTTAATAATTAATATTAATTAATAATTATTGTATAAAGAATATGTGTATAATATACATACATACCTAAAGTGCCCCTTGTATAATCTAGTTAATTATGTATATTAATAATAACTAATAATATGGATAAATATTATTAGTAATTAATAATAATTAATATATTATGTATAATAACAATAAAGTATTAATAATACTTTATTAATAATTTTATTAATGATTATTAGTTCTCAACAATAATTTTCAATTAATAATATTCATTATTACTATTAATTAATAACAATAACTAATACTCCTTTATATCAACAATAATGATATTAATTATGACAAATTATTAATAATATAATATAAATTAATTCATATTAATAATATAATATAATACAATATTAATCCTTTTTTACTATAATAATATATTTTTAATAACCTTAACTTTAAATTTAATAGAAATAACCCTAACCTTATTAATAATTAATATATTATTAATTAATACGTTAACCCTAATCCTATTAATTAATGTGTTATTAAGGTAGGAATGAGATCTTTAGACTCTCCTCAACCTTCTTCCGAGAGATATAACACCATAAGAAAACTTGAACATATTTCATTCTCCAATAGAGCCACCTATGGCGTGTAGCATTAAACCAAGTGCACTAAAACTAGCATAGCCCCAAAGTGGTTGGTGAACTCCGAAAGGTTTTGGCTGATAAAATTCTCAACACAGTAAAAATCTATAAAATCTATATAATTGGAATTTATAGTTAATAATTAGATCAATGAAAATAATGGGGATTAATTACCTCGACAAAGAAATCATGAAAATAAAGCCTGAGTAAGTAAGTAAGGATACCCCATTTGAGCTTCTTTCATCACGACCTTCTCCACTATTGATTTTACTATTTGTTCGGCCATAGGACATGACTCGCCATAAAAGAACGGATTTAAATAATTGTAATAACTATCAGCCAGATGGGGATGAGGATAGCATAATGAGAATGATACTAAGAATACCTGGAGCGAAATAAGCAGCAAAAGAGGGAGAGTGACATGAGGTAAAATAGTTATCGCCATGATTGAATCAATAAGCTTTTTTCATCACGACCTTCTCCACTATTGATTTTACTCTTTGTTCGGCCATAGGACACGACTCGCCACAAAAAAAATGGATTCAAATAATTGTAATAACTATCAGTCGGATGGGGATGAGGATAGGATAATGAGAATGATACTAAGAATACCTAGAGTGAAATAAGCAACAAAAGAGGGAGAGTGAGGCGAGGTGAAATAGTTATCGCCATGATTGAATCAACAATATAGAACTGCTAATCACATTTGTGTATCAAACTTGTGACATCCCCAAAAATAAAATATTTTTGAAATTTAAATTTGTGGAAATTTATTCCGTTTTTAGTAAATTTGAATTTGGAAATTTTTTGCCATTTATGGAAATTCTCAATTTTGAATTTTATAATTGTAATTAATTATTATGACTGTTGGGCAGAGACCTGATTTGACCCAACTAACTATTTGACTATGACACTTGTATGAAAACAAAATATTTTATATTGATTCCAGGAGGACAAATGGAACGACCATGTTAAATTTAGCTGATCAGGGCTCCATGAGTGGGAAACATGTTGGAACTACCTCTAGGATGATTGTTACAAGTGGAAAATCAATGATTTGGCCATTGAGAGCCCCTGAAAAATCAGAGATTTAGAAAGATGCGAAAATTCCCAAGGGAGGGAAAAAAGACCTAGGCAAATTGATAAATAGAATATGTAAGGAGGCATGATGCTGCCAAGTATGATGGGAAAAATGAATTTTTCACTTGTTGTTATGAGCACTACTTGTTGAGTGTAAGACAAGGAGAAGAGTACTAACAAAGGAAGACATTGTTGAAGCAAAAATTCCAAGTTTTCCCTCATGGATTCATGGTCAGGCTAGGGGGTGAATAGGACAAGAGATTTGGATGTCTCATTCTATGATGGAAGGAACATGGTTGTTCCCTTTGTATTCTCGTGAATTGATTCAGATAAGTTATTCTACTATGTCTTTAGTTAAATATTATGATCATTGATAGATCTACATTTTTATTTTATTTCTATGAATGAATTCTGGTCGAATGTTACTGTGATTAGAGACTCATCAAATACCTCCTATTCATCAATTAGGAATGGATTATTTTTGCTGGAACATAATGATGAGTAAATACTAATGAAATTGGATGTATCAATGGAAGAATTTAATTACTCTTGTAATAGGATAACATCTAGGTTAAATCACACTTTTATTTTCGATGAGTAAACTAATACTGTGCATGATGCGATTGCAATCAATTATATCGTCTTCTATGAATAATCATATTTCTGTAGGTAGTTATAGTATACTAGGATTTTTAACTCATGTACTAGTAAATCCAGAAGTAAAATATACACCCCCTGCATGATAGGTTTTTTCATAAAGATGCGTACAAGAAAATGCACCATATGTGTTGCATGTATATATAATTACATATTTATATACCTATATAAAGTACACTAATTTTAGGAAATCTGTACAACAAAACTGAAGCAACAGGAATGGTAAATATTATATATGTCTGTCCAAATGTATACCAGGTGCGTAAAGTTTGGCGAATTTGAAATATAAGCAAATCTGAAACCCCATTAATAAATAACGACTGTATCTAACATATCTATTGCTCTAAGGAAAATATAACGACTCATACTGTCGAGCCATTCTTATAGAGAACATACGGAAATTCAAAGTAAATCTGCCATAGTCTGAATTGTAATAATGATCATACCATATATATATATATATCAGACCAGAACTGTAATAATAACCAAAGTAATTTTATATACGGTCGAGCACTTCGCCAAACCAAGGAATTATTATTTTGGCGCTATACAAGAGAAATCCACGTGGAGACATATATGTATAATCATGTTTGACTTGTCTAAAGTTCCAAAAAAAAAAAATAAGAATAAATATTGTGTACCGAGCCACGATAGGTAACACCCTATCAGGTGTTGGAAAAAATGGAAGTTCCTCCCCTTTATCCAGACAAACCAATTACAGAGATTAAATCATTCATCTGACTTTAAAGATTCAGAAAGTGTAATCCTAATATAGACATTGTTGTTTCTTGACCTTAACAAAGCCCTATCTTGGAAACCGAATACCTTTTATGGGATCTGAAGCCCTCGTAAAATTAGTAATCTCAGAGAGGAAGAGACCCTGCAAGAAAACGTAGAGGTTTAAAATTAATAACCGCATAAGAAAAGTGGTAATCAATAAGATCATTGAGAAAACACATAATAGAGTCCATAACAGAGAAAAGAGAAATAAAAGTTGCCACAGATATATTCAAGAGAGTCTATACTTAACTCGAGGGATGGGGTCGCCTTTCCTTTCGCGACATAGTTGAAGCTCTGTCTGGAGGCTCAAAAGGGGGAGATGGGATGATAGAGTCCTGATGGGTACCCTTGCATACAACAGGGCCCCACCATTAGATAGTAATCCAAATCTTACTCCTGAAGAAACGCCATTTATAAACTAATTCAAAGACTGACACAACCGGATCTTAAAAGCATCGTGATACAACATGCAATCTTACTGATATAAAGAATATTTATGTTCGAATGTCTTTTGGCGAAAAAAAACACTTTCTCAAAAAATAAAATAGAACTATTTCTCTTTGGAAATTTGTGCCAAGAGACATAATCAATATGTTGGAAAGGAAAACAAATGCTATCAATTTAACCATAGATTTTAAATTCATCACACAGAGAGAACCTCTTTCCTTTCCCCTTAAAAAAAACGTATTCGATAGTTAGAACCCACTTTGTATGGAGGCCGGTGAATTTGTTTACACTAAAGGAAAAGGGCATAGAGTCTAGAAGCGGAATAAGAGACATAGAATTCGTGGACCCCAGAGTGATGGGTTTTCGAAGGAAACGTGTTCCGCAAATAAAATATAAGAAAGGAATTCAGAATTATCGACCAAGAAGACATTCGTAGTCCTGAGCTCTCCTAAGTAAGATCTAGGCATGGAGATGGACATGTCTGAAGCTTTTTCCCTTTCAAATGACAGAACCCCAAAGAAATTTTTTACCACTGACAGATATAAGAAGAATGGGCTGAGACTTATTTCATCTATAATACCTCCAAATTATTGCACGCTGATAAACAAACCTAGTAACTAGTGAACAATTAGAGGGAATTGGAGGACAGTAGAAGAAATTTCCACAGGGGAGCATACCCTAACTAATCCAATCAAATAACATAGGGAAAACTAGTCCAATCTTGAAATATCTTAGGTGGGAATCTCACAGAACAACGAAGACCGCGAAAGGAAAAACTCCATTAAATCTTTTAGCTAGTTACCTAAACATTCATAATAGGGGTTCAAATAAACTTACTAGGTTAAGAACAGGGTGGATAGACGACTCTCTCCCACACAGAGAAAGTAATTCCATTAATGCCTAAGTCTAACACCAAAGGCAGCAACAATAAACTTTGTCAATAGGGGCTTACCACCAAATCTTACAACCCAAGAAACGTTGAATGCTAGCCATGCGAGTACTTGTCTCGGTGTAATGAGAGGAACAATGTAAAGTACCATAACCATGTGTTTAGGGCAAGGTGGCAAAGAATGGATGGAACAATGTAAAGTACCATAACCATGTGTTTAGGGCAAGGTGGCAAAGAATGGATGGGCACGCAAGTCGAACAGGGGGCCGATTAAAGGCGTTGCAGAGAGGATTTAATGCAATAGTCAAAACTTTATTTAATACACAACTTTGTCCCTGTATTTTTTCCCATCACCAATTAATGAATGAGAACGACAGCCAATTGAGACGTTGGGTTTGATTCTTACGTGTGTTCTTTCCTTTTAATATTTATTGGACAGACTAGGAAATTGCATCCGAAAACTAGTCACTTCAGCTTCATTCCAGTTTTAAGAAGAACAATGTATACCTTAACAAAAACCCTAACTACCTAATGCCAGTTCTATGCGTATATCACCACGCTTACGCATATACAAAGACACTCTGATCTAACTCCGAATCGTTAGACTTTACACCCAACAGACTTGTACAAATCCTGTAGTCATGCTAAACAAAGATTAAACGATACCCTTCGGAATACGATTATGGTACACAACCATAATAAACCCCTTTTTTTTATGATGTAGTAAGGAGGAAAATGCATCATATTATGTTTAAGGGTGAGATAATAAACAACTAGACCTTTATCAAAGCATTATACAATTGTGATATGAGTGTGTTATAAGCACGGTAAACTAATAAGATAAATAATAGCACTTAAAAGAAAAAAAAATTAAGTTGGGATTTTGGGGGAGCATTACAAAACCCAAAGCATTGTGATATGAGTGTGTTATAAGCAAGCACTTTTAAAAAAAAAATTAAGTTGGGATTTTTGGGGAACATTACAAAACTAGGGGAAGGAAAAAAAAAAAAAATAAGTTGGGATTTTTGGGGGACATTACAAAACCCCGGAAAGGAAAAAGAGATAACGGACAGCATTCCCGTTGTGAATTGAATAATGGAATAAGATGGCTAGGTCATCCAATATGAAATGCATGGATAACTGAAATGCACTGAGCTGAAACACACATATAGATGAGGAAATCCAAAAGTTAATCTCAAAGGTTAATTAGGTTAAACGTGGCAATCCTATGGTGGTATAGTAATTTCTTAATATGATTAAGTAAATGTTAAAAAGTAAGCAATTAGCAATCAGATTAGAATTTTAGATTAAAAGGTGATTAATTGTACCCATCTCCAATAAGTATACGCAGTAAATATCTGCCAAATATGTGAAGCTGAAAAACATAAGGGGGTTGCTGCAATTTTTATTCTAAAGGTCCAGCTACCAAAGACTTGTAGCATTAAATCAAGTGCACTCAAAAATTCTGCCAAATGTGTTAAGTCGAGCTTAGGGTGGTTGGTGCAACTGATAAATCTTCTACTACAATGTGCTAGTGGGTGCTCTAGTTATGTCGCGTACGAAAACATTGGTATCTTTGCCGCAGAATTATCTAGAAACATGAATCACAGTTTCATAATGAATTAATCAGAACGAATTAAAAATTAAATACTACCATAATCGATAAAAAAATAATTTTGTTTGAAATTAAATTTTTTAATCCAAATTTGGTTGGAAGTATTATACCCTTTGTACTTCGTTCAAAGAAAGATTCGGTTTATAAATGAGCTGGTAAGTATTGTTCAAATTGTATTATTAAAATTGAAGTAACAAAATCAATGATTGTTCGTGATGACTTTAAATTTCTAACATATAAACTGGTTATAGATTATATTATATTATTGTGAAAAATTAAAAGGACAAAACGTGTTGCCTAACCCATGGATTAAACAATTTACTTGATAACTTTGAGAGTTTTCTCTCCAAGAGAATAAAAAGTTGAAATTGAATTTAGTATTGAATTTCCACACATTTTTCAGTATTTGAGGGTATGGGAATCGCCTCTTGAACTTTGTAAAACATGAAACCCATGATTAATCCTGAAGTTGATTAAAACTACTTCGACTTCCAACACGCCAGCTGAAAATGGGGAATCTTGTAGCTTCTTTATACATGTAGAAAAGAAAGTTGATATGACAAGAAAGCAATATAAGTTCAAAAGATTCGTTGAAACCTCCATAAATTTCAAAAGATTCTTGGTTAGGCATTATTTCCTATCTCTACATTAAATGAAACTGTTGTACACACAAAACTTTATGAGAGTATAAAAGGTTTGTATCTAATCTCTTAAAGTAAGCGAAGTTGTATACAGATCTTAGCTAGATCCTCTTAGATTTGCAGACCTCTCTAACATTATATAGTTGCGTAAGCGACAACATTCCTTAAATCTCAATATAATTAGATCCTTTACTCGAATTCGAGAATTAGGTTCGCAGGAGTGGCAGTCCCGACTTTTAATTGGTAGTTATCATCCTTTCCTATCTTCCTTCCCTATCATCGGAACTCTTATTTCATTATATATATAAAAAAAATGTATGGAGAAATTTTGACAAGTGAAATTATCCATGTATGTAAAGTTATTCTTATTTCAGAATTTGAAATATATATATATATATATATATATTTTCGATTCCGATTATAGTCGATTGTTAGAGTTATAAGAGCAGTGCAGTCTTATTGATGTACTGATTTTTTTAATAAAATGAATAGGTAATTTATTAATTAAATCTTTGTTAAAAGTGCAAACGTAACCCTACATAATTATACATAAAATCTAATTATTTAATTGCACCTTGGGTAGAAGAAAAATTTAGTTAAATGAATAATGACTATATTAACTTGATAGCTAAGTTCACATTTACGATAAGTACAAAACAAGACTATACATACCTTACATTTAAAATCAATAATCATTTGACAGTGAACTTAAGTAAACAATAACTGAAATTGAAATATATCCATGCATCTCAACATTGCATAAATATTCCGATATCTAATTTGTACACTGCACTGGGATGCATCCCACAGGAATAATATTGAACCAGCTGCGCTGGAATATAGTTGGCAATTACGCTACTCTGTTAATGGTGACCGTATAAAAAAAGACCAAATATTTTAAGTTAGTAAGCATTAATTACGCTACTTTGTGAATAGCCACTTTATGGCTTATATCAAAAAATTCTCATTACAGTAACCACTGTAATGAATTGTTTTCTGTATTGAAATTCGCATCTATTGGAATTTGCAATTCTCATCTAGCCTTAACATTTAAAGAACCCTAGCCTTAACATTTAAAGAACCCTAACCCTAGATCTACATTTAAAGAACCCTAGCCTTAACATTTAAAGAACCCTAACCCTAGATCTAAGATAATGAAAAGAGATTGAGAATGACAAAAAAAAAGCATAGAAAAGCAAGCAAATGCAAGGAATAACTGAGAGCTGGAAGGGAGATTTGCGCAGTTAAAACATGATCTCCATTGATCCATAACGCGGGGTGGCATTTGAAACGCAGGTCAAACATGACATGAAATTGAAAAGCGATGTGCACACTTAAAAATGCACAGGCTCTCCATTGATCCATAATGTGGGGTGGCATTTGAAATGCAAGACAAACCTGTCGTGAAATTGAAAAGAAGAAGGAGAATCGTGGGTAGAGGAAGCAATATATGACAACCTACGCCAATTTTCCACATCCTCACACCTATCATTATAGCATTGATTTAAGTATTGTAACATCCCGCTCTGGCGCACTGAGCGAACTTATTCTTTGAGGACACTTGCTCACAAGTGATCCAGATTATTATGCTAATAAACTTTTGATTTTGATTATGAGGCATTATGGGTTGATGACATGTTATTTTATTGCATTGACATAGACAAGTGCTATTGACTCGAGCTACTGAGTGTGCAGGATTTTGGACCTCGAGGATGCAGAGGCATCGATGGAACCCCTTGGACTCTGGATCGAGTTAGGGAGTGTATCATTGGGGTTTGATTGTTTTACTATGATATTAGTGCATCTGATTAGATTATATGATATGGATATGCTCTGACATGATTTGTTGATGATGCAGGTTGACGATAGCTTGCCGACCAGACTCACATGTGGAGTAAAGGGGTCACGCACGACTACCAGAGATGTTGAGGGAGAGGTGTGGACAACAGCCGTGCCACAGCCTACTAGCATTCTTGTTGTGGCTCGAACTGTAGGTTAACATTTACCTAGTTCGAATTGGACCCACGATGTCATGAGGGAAGACTACGATAGTCTCTCACGATGATTCTAAGGGGAACGCAATAAGGCAAGGGCCTTATTCCTTAGAGGCCCTTAGTCTCCCACAAGTTTAGCTGGCGGAGTATTGACTCGAGGGGTTATTGATGTCTACCAAGTCAGTCAAGAGGCGAGTGGCACCCTTGGAGCACATGGTGCGTCCTGAAGGGCACGTC
>SNQJ01S0083514.1:24245-34852 GCA_010110895.2 Picea sitchensis | reverse complement strand
ATTTCACTTTTGACTTAAAACTCCTAAGTCAAAGTGAAATTAGAATCATAAAGTAAAGTATGAGGGTAAAAGTCTTCCCCCTTTGTGATTAGAGACTCATAAGCACATGGGGACCACTTTCCAAGGTATCCAAATCTCAACATGAAGTTCTATAGGCCACTCTTCAAGATCCTTCTAGGTGATAGTCTTCACTCGCCCTTGGGCACCTTCTATGGGGACTTCAATCTAGTAGCCCTTCATTTTGGATCAATTTGTCTAATTCATTTTTACCATCATTAGTTTGAGGGAAGGAACTTCTTGCCACTTGGAGGTAGGGATGATTTTAAGGATGGAAATTTGTTTTAAAATGTAGAAACCTAGGTGAATCTTACTAATCCTTCATATGCCAACTATAAATGTTTGGTGATATTTTTGTAAAAATAATCAAATTTATAAGGATTTTATATAGTTTTTATAAAATTTTGGTGATTTTTAAGGTAAAATAATTTTATCCTATAGAATTTGGGCGAATAATTTTTAAAATAATGAATCTAGTTTTTGGAAAAACCATGGAAAATTAGCCCATGAGCGAAATTTAACACCTAAAATCATCCATGCTTGGAGGGGTAGGGGCCCATTCCATGCACCTTCCCATAACTCATGCATGTTCCAAAAAATATTATTACGAGAATATAGAAACCCTAGGTAGGGTTACGATATCGGAAACGCGATCTCCATAAACACTAAACGATATTATTATTGAAAGGTACAAAATTACAATGAGGGTCCTGACTCTTATAAAGAGCTTGAGAGACCAGAGCCCTAAAAGATGAAAATCCTAATCTTTTAACTTAAAGTCACTAAGGTAACTTTATTACATGGGTAAACCTTATATCTCTAACACCCCCCCATAAGGTGTATAGTGTTGAAAGATAACAAACTAAAATCAAATACATATATTGAGTGTAAAACACATAAAATGAACACTAAACATCAGTAACATCCTTTAGAATCTTCTTCTTTGAACACAGTTCTCGGACTAGTTTGAGCTCCATCAAGATGCCTCGTAACCCTCGTAATGATGTCGCTGCTGAGTTGAATTCCTAAGTTCCTAGATTCCACCTCCCTGAACTCTTGAATCACAAATCTTTTGAAGTTAATTACTAGACAACAATATGCATGCATGTTGCATAACCCCACTAGTAGACTACAATCCACATGCATGTCTCTCCAACCAATGAGGGATCTTTCCCAGATCCACAACTTTTGAACTAACTGGGCAACAATCCATTTTTAGTTGTTAACTGATCCCTTCCTATCTTCAAAGCACGGGCTTCCTAAAATGCATAAAATCCCTTTTCTTCAGTAGATTTTTCACTAGTATCAGTATCTAGTGGATATTCAATCATGGCTACACTTGCTATATGCTCTCTATCTTTAACCTTTCCCTTAAGAATGTCATTGGCTCGTTGTCTACAATTCCAAGCTATATGACCCAACTTCTCGCAATAGTGGTAATCTATTTCCTCTTTGTCTTTTGCTGATCTATTGCAGTTGTTTCTTGCATAAAATGCAAGTTTCGGTTGGATATCACCTTTAATGGTTCTCTTTTATTCTGCTAGTAATGCTGCAATAATTTCATCCAGACTTTGTGAAGGTAGCCGACTCAGGGTAAAGATAACACTGTTGTATTTAGGCGACAAACTGTTAAGGAGAATAGCCTTGGCATCCTCCGCATCAACTATTGCCTTGACTTATGAAAGCTATCTAATAATAGATCTTAGATTGTTGACGTGACTTGACATGGTGGCTTCCACTGGCATCTTAAAGATGAAAAACTATAATTTCAGGGAAAATTTTGCATTCACTGCTTGTGCCCCAAATAACTTGTTGAGATTTTCCCAGATCTCCTTGGATGATTTGTCTAGATCTACATGATGTAGCTCTGAATATGAGAAGGCAAGGCCAATAATGGCTTTTGCCTTGTCATCTTCGCTCCGCCATTCTATCAACTTGTTCAGATCTACAGTTTCTGCCTCGCTTCCTTTGACAATTCCCCAAAGGTTTTTTATTCATTATTTGCATCTGGATCTTCACTTTCCACGTATGGAAATTGAAACCCGAGTACTTCTCTAATGGCATCTCCATGACTGATTAGATTTGATCTTTTATTTATTTTTATCGCTTTAACTCTACTGGTGTACGGTTGCATGCACGTTGATTGTACGATTTTCTTAAGATGGTACATGGAAATACAATTTAATTAAAATGGTAAATGGAAAAAAAAAAAACTTTAGTTCACACAATATGAATAGTCCAATATTTTCTGCATCATGGCCTTTACATGGTCACACATAGAGATCTCAAGCTCAATATAGTACCAATATATTTCTTGACAGCGATGCTCCTCTCATATTGATGGCAGCTCCTCTTTAACCGAGATCGGCTTCTGATTGGGATTACGACTGCTCCTCTTTATTGGAAAATAGTAGCACCTCCTAGTGGCTAAACCTCCTTTAGAATTCATCCCCTTTCTGAACTTTATGCAACCGTGAGTCCCTCCTGGTAGAAGCTCTTCCTATACACGACCAACAGTCTTCTTTAGAACAATGAGAGGGATCTTTGGCTCTGTTCTCTAACAGTGACAGAATGGTGACTTTGCTTCTAGTGGCGGTTCCCTCCAAGGTAACTCCTCTCTAGGCACCTCTGGCCGCTACAGGTATAGACTTTGGCACGGGCATGACTCCATAATTTCTTTAATTGGCTAGTGATCCCCTTTATTCCATGACAATTGATTTCTTTAGTGGATGGACTCTTCAAATGGCGGCTCGCCTACTTGAACCGACTCTTTGCTTCTCACAACACGTGCTTCAACTACATCAGATAAGAAGCCTGCTCTAATACCATATTACGATAAGATAGAAACCCTAGGTAGGGTTACTATACCGAAAACATAATCTCCATAAACACTGAACGATATTTACGCCGAAAGGCGTATACCTATTGGAGATGGGCACAATTAATCACCTTTTAATCTAAAATTCTAATCTGATGGCTAACAATTGAAGATGTTGGCATATTCTTAGTCGTCCTCCCAAATCAATGAATGTGATTTACTCTTCATAACTTCCTTGTATTTTTGAATGCATCAGTTAACCTGTTTACTTTTTAACATTTACCTAATCATATTAAGAAATTATTGTACCACCATATGATTTCCATGTTTAACTGATTAACCTTTGGAATTACCACATTTGAAATTAACTTTTAGATTTCCTCAGCTCTATGTGCGTTTCAGCTGTCCATGCGTTTCAGCTGTCCGGGAGGAAGCATCGCCTTTTGGCGTTCACCAGCTACTTTGCGGCTGTGCTAGTAATATTGAATGGTACAAAATTACGATGAGGGTCCTGACTCTTATAAAGACCTTGAGAGACCAAAACCCTAAAAGACAAAAACCCTAATCTTTTAACCTAAAGTCACTAAGGTGACTTTATTACATGGTTAAGCCTTATATCTCTAATAGATATGATTGTCAATCACAACTCTACTCTAGATGATACTATTATGAATGGTGGACCCTTTTGGAGGATCCATCATCTCTAAAATTCCTTCAGATTCTTTTTTTTCCAAGTACTTTGGTCTTAAAACTTTGGACCAAAGTGCATTCATCTCCTTCAGAAGCCTCCAATACAATTTCTCCTAATTCCTGTTCCCCTGTCCATTTTGGCCTGCTTACCTTTCCCCATGAAATTAAGTGACAGTTCCTTACATTTAGGGCTCCTCTCCACAAGAAGCTCCTTAGGTTACTATCTATTTCTAAAATGATTGTTGTTGGTTCTATTTGTATAGAGCTTTGATACAAGGGGTTCCCTGATAAGATCAAAGTTACCAGACTTCGAATCGAGGCAGAAGAGCCAAGAGTTTGAATCGAATCAAGAAAAACTTCGCAAGTAAAAAAATATAAAGAAATACACATGCAAAAATATAAAGTACACAAGTACAAAAACTTGGGAAAATATTGGGAAAGACTTAGGAAGAGCTTAGGAAAAAATTCGAAAAACTACAGAAGAATTCAGGAAAACTTGGGAAAAAATTGGCAAGCAAAGTTTGACTGACAACTTCCTTGGGAAAACTTGGGAAAAGATTGGCGATCAGAGTTTGACTTATAATTAATTGTGGGTCAAGCTCACGTTGTCTGAGTCAGATTCAGGATGAGCCAGAAAATCTCTTTTCTGGCCTGATTTGATTCAAACTCGTGAGTCAGTAAGTTTGACTCACAATTCCTGTGACACTGATAAGATAGATTGGATGAGGACCATTTCGCCCTGCCAAAGATAGCAATCTGTTGGTCCAAGGTTGAGATTTTTCCTGAACTTATCCATAATTGGGGCCCATCCCTTGCTTTATGCATTGAATCTGTCAGCGGGAATCCCAAATATTTGGTTGGTAATTCTACTTTTTGAAACCCTAAGATGTCCCCCATTCTTCTTTGTAAGTTCATGCCAATTTGAATGAAAAAGACATTAGATTTCTCCTTGTTGTTTTCTTGTCCTGACGCTTCCTTCAAGGACTTGAGAATCTTCAAGATGTTTTGAGCTTCCCTTTGTTGAATTTTCACTATGCTAGGCTCAAGCATGAAGTTTATTTCAATTTTAGCATTTACTTGAACCATAAACAAATGCAGCTACACCATTAACAATTGTTGCAATAACGAAGATCACAAGCAGAAATACAATGCACAAGAACACAAGAAATATTCTGGGAAACCCTTCTCAACAAGGGAAGAAAACCCAACAATCCTTTTCTATATTCTCAGAGAAAGACCTCCCACACCATAGACTTAGCACACAAAATGGTGCTCTCCAAAACCAAGAAGCTAGCGCCCAAGAGAGGTGCGCACTTCAGCCCTAGAATATGTACTTGCTGAAATTTCCAAAATCACATGTGTGTTGTGTGTTTCCTCAATGGGGAAATCACCTTTATTTATACTAGACTGGACACATCAAAATTGGTGTTTATTGGCACAACAGGGCCGGCCTCAATAACTCAGAATATAATTAATAATTACAATATTAATTATCTTTCACTTTATGGTGGGGCCAACCTGTACCCTTTACATCACAATTAGGGTTACAGGTAAATCTTACTCTTAGACAATATAGCAAGGGATCTCAGACACCCACTAGGGGCACATCCACTTGTGCTCAGCCACAGGGACGTCCCACTCAACAGATCTCTATCTCACTGAGTCTCACAGGAGAATCATTTGGAGTACCACATCGTCTCAACTGTCTACACAGAGGAGAACGATACACCCATCACATGGGCACCTTCACCCCTCACAGGGGTATACATCGTTTCATCTCAAATGACACACCCATCTTATGGGCATCCTCACCCCACACAGGGGCATACACATTGATACACATATCTCATGGGCATCCTCACCCCACACAGGGGCACACATCGTCCCATCTCAGTCTCAAAGAGGAATGACACACCCATATCATGGGCACACCCAACTCATGGGCTCTCTCACAGGCCGACTCACTCCGTCTGTGTCCTGGAGGATGTCTCACGAAGTTGTAATCATCAACACCCTTATGCTACCTTGTCTAGGCAGGAGGGTATCATTAACAACTTGAACATGAGAGAGAGAGTCTTAGTATTAGTAGTGATTGGCATTCCTTTGATCTTACCCAAGCTCTTGGCCTAATCAGTGGCTCTCCCAAGAGTTTCAACCATAATATTAAATAATAAAGATAAAGGGAGATAGAGGGCATCCTTGTCTCAAGCCTCTGTATGAAAGAATTAGTAAGTTCAAAAGAGGAATTTGTCGAAAAAAGTTCACTCACCCAATTGACCCAATCTGAGCTGAAGTCAAAATTCAACAAGACATTCCTAAGTCACATTGAACTTAATCATAAACCTTAGTAAGGTCCAACTTTAAAAACATATCTGAGTCTTTCCTATACTCGAGAGTGGTTTGTCCCTTGAACCAGGACAATATTATTAGTTCTTTGTTTATATGCTACAAACACTCCTTGTTACTCCAAGATTAGCTTATTCAACATCAACTTCATTCTTAATGCTATTGTTTTGTATCTGATCTTATATGAGGTATTAGACACAGAGAGGTCCAAAAGCATAAAATTTCAAAGCTACCTTTTTGTTAGGGATGAGGGTAAGAAAAGTAGAGTTTGAAGCTTTTATAATCTTGCTTGATTTCCTTAATTCTCCAACAGGCTAGAGCAAATCTTTCTTGATGACGTGCCATAGTTTTTGATAGAAATTTGTTGAAAGTCGTCCAAAGCTGGTGCCTTGTTCTTTATAAGGAGAATATGTCTTCATGAAGTTCCTCTTTTGTGATAGGGGCTAGGAGTTTGGAATTCATTCCATTTGATACCCATCTTTTGGAATGCAGTTCAAAACCTCTGCTTTGTGGGTTGGATGCTAAACCCCAGGGTCCAATAGTGAGTTCTTGAAGAAGATTTCCGCTTCTTGCAAATCTTATCATCACCTTCAACCATATCGATGTCAGGTTTGACAATTCTAGATATTTTGTTAGGGGCTCTCCTATACTGAATAGTGTTGTGAAAAGATGCAGTGTTCATGTCTTTTTCTTTTAACCATTGTGTTATGGACTTTTGCTTCAAGAAGATTTCTCCTTTCTCATAGATTTCATACAAACTATTTGAAAGTGTCTCTTCCTTTGTCAATAGCTCTTGAGTCAGACCCCCTCAGTTTTTCCCCAAGGGATCCCAAATGCCTCTGAGTTCCATTCTTTCAAGCATTTTTTGGGGTACAACGACTTATGAAGGGTAGGCATCTCGGATCTCAAAAGATGGATATCTTCATTCCATCGTTCTTATATCTTATTCTCTAGGTCTGGGTGCTCCAACTACATTAATTCAAACCAAAAGGGAATATCCCTGGGTTTCTCTCCTTCAGATAAATTCAAGCATATAGGCTAGTGATCAGACTCTTAGAGAGGGCTCCCTTAAAGATATAATGGATTAGACATTGAATTCTTTTTCTAACCAATCTTCATTTAGTGAGAATCCGCCTAGTCTTTCCATTAAGAATGCCTTGCCCCTTTGTCTGTCATTCCAGGTAAAATTTCCGTTTTTTGGCTTCACATCAATCGTGGCAGTAGAATTAATGAAATCAACTAAGAGAGAGGATTGCATCTCCAAGGAACTTCTTCTTTTTCTCATGGGCTCCCATGTTCAAATTCATGTGTCCAAAATGATCCCATGTAGCTTAAGAAGATTTATTTTTTTAGCTGAACGGAAAATGGGTTTTAGAACAACAATATTAGGCCCATATATGTAGGTAATGATAAGGAAATGTTCCAAATCTTTGAGAAGAGTTTAGCACTAACCCAAAATATGCCTTGAAATACTTGTTTGACTTCCAACGTATTAAGGTTGATCCAAATCAATAAACTCCTTGATTTACCCACTGAACTTTTTATGGATGCCTTACCTCAACCTGTCTCCAAATCACAGATTTACTGTTTCCATATTTCAATGTTAAGCTTGGTTTCTTAAATTGATTCTACATCTGGGTTTTCAATCTCGATCTTCCTTCTGAGTGTAATTTTTTTCAATTCAGGTCCAATTCCTTGAATGTTCCATGAGGTTATCTTCATCTTTCAGTATTTAAAACAACTCATGTTAACAAGTGTGGGAGGAAAGGCTTCCGAAGGTTACTTCATGAAGCACCCTTTAGCAGATCAAGATTTGGACAAATGAGGGGTCTTTTGCAACCCCTTAAAAAAAATCCTTTAGTTGCTTTTATGATTCATAAACAAGGTTTGATTGAGTTTCTTCAAGTAGTTTTTCATTATTAGATTTCCTTCCTAGAGATTTGGAAGAACCAACATCAACCTTTGCAGACTCGGATCTTGTATTAGTGGGGCTAGGGGGATCAATGGATTTTGATTTTTTTGAAGGGTGATGGAATGAAGGGGAAGAGTTTTTGGGTCATTGGTTTTGGGCGTTGAGATAGACAAAAGAAGAGGTATGGTGTTGTGGATTAAAAGGAATGAAATGTGGGGGTCTCCTGTGGGGGAGAGGGGGATGGAGGAAGAAGGCATGTTAGGAGAAACAACAAGGGAATACGTATGGAAGAGTTGTTGGATCCGATGAATCTCCTTATTTGAGGATCAAGAATTGGTTATGAAGTTGAATGTTACCTATTGCCTTCCAAACTTTTTGAGATTGGAAACCCTCGTTGTTCAAGGAAGTTGGTTCCTTAGATTTATATTGACATTTTCTCTCTAGGTGGCCATATTCACAACACACCCTACACATGAAAGGGATGAATTCATAATTTTGGATCCCTGTCCATGATCTTGCACCCTAACTTTGATCGTTAATTCTTCAGGAACATGCTTGCTCAAGTCTAGGGTAACACAAGTCCTCACATAAGAGGTTGTCATCTTTTCTGAAGTCAATAGGGATGATTGTATGAATTCCCCCAAATTGTCCTTGATCATTTTTAGGCACTGGGGATTCCCCAAAATTCACAAGGAAAGGGAGATCCACCACACTGACATTTTGGATGGAATACCCAATCTTGGGTTAGAAGTTGTCAACTGATATTTCATATATAATGTCTCAGTTCATAAACCAGGGGCCTCCTTTGAAATTTTGTCCTTTTCAAAGATGAGGTGAAAGTTACTAGAGAGTACTCCTCCCTAAGGAGGGCAAGGTAAAAGATACCCTTGAGGGTCCTGTTACCCCTCCATGCCTAGGGGTAACTAGATGCGATCATCTCTCACGACCGACAATGGAGACAATGATCCCAACCATGATGATGATCAACATGTCCACAGATAGCAGCCCAACAACTCTCCTTAGATTGCCTTTTCTTCTTCAGATCAACCAAGCTCATCACATCCAGTCAACTTAGTGTATGGGAGATGGTAAGCCAACATCACCGTGAGGTATGTTAGACCTTCTTTCATGTGAAGTGTTGTGCTTAATGTAATAGGCATGTGGATAAGGATCATTGGTTGAAGTTGGATAATGAATCACTAGCTCAGGAAGTTATGTTTGTTGCCTTGTTTCACCTTGGTGGCCAGCATTTGTTCCCTAGTCTCGTGTTGTCACTGCCTAGGGAAAAGGGGTACTATTGGGGGGCCCTCACAAGGGTAACATTCCTTTCCCCACTATACTTAACACTTTCCATCCTGGAGGCTGTCGCAGTGTACTAAACTTCGATAATGGGTCATGGTCCATTCTCTCGTGAGAAGAGGGGCTAAAGGCCCAAAGGTTGATTGCAACTGTTGCTAAAAGAATAAAAGAATGATACTAAAGAAAGAAATGAATGATAGCAAAGGACTCTCAAAATCTAGTCCAACTTGAGTTCTACCCTCTGTGTGTTCGCCTTAGTCTTAAGCAGTGATGCTATAGCTTGAAACCTTATAAAGGGGACTTGCAAATATGATAAGAGGACAAATGAAAAGGCAGATAAAGGGGTTTGGAAAAACGTAGCACTTAGAAAGTGGTAACTCAAGAGAAAGCACACCCTCCACAAAGGCACTCATAGAAATGGACTCAATGACACCATAAGCCATGAAGTAAGCCCAACGCGTACCACTATCACACTTACTCTTGAAGGGTTCTTTTTCTTTCACTATTTCCCTCGGGACATATCCTTCTACCTGGGTCTTTTCTTTCACTGTTTTGTTTGGCGCACCTAACAAGGTCCAATGAAGGCCCTCCCATATTCAAACTTGCCAACTTACATAAAGTCTCGAGTTGGTGTGATATTTGAAGGGGATACAGAAGTGAATTGTTCATGTGGCTCATGTCTTGAGTAACAACTTACTTTGCATGATTTAAGGACTGGTATATCTTATGAACATTGGTTTACTTGGTTTCACATTCTATTTTGATTTGGATGCCCCTTGCATGGTTCTTTGAAGGACGCCCCAGGCTTTTACCCAGGATGTTGTGCCTTTATTACAAGATACAACATGTGGGATGCAGAGCAGTGAGTCTCCTAGTGACTTGACACATTTAGACAGTGTCTCTCACATCTTTAGGACCTTGGACGATGGATAGATGGGCTTGATTTTGACAGATTTGGTCATGGTGGCACACAGGTGGACTAAAAGCCCACATGTTGGGCAGTGTACCCTAGGGATTATTGCTCATTGGATGGAAGATGTTACACCAGTGGATAGTTGGATGCCTTGCAAAGATGAGATACGCCCCTCTCCACCTTGGACGCAGTGCCCTACACCCTAGACGTTGGCCCTCCATTGATGATGATGTCACATTTTAGGGTTTGACGATGATGGGGCTTGATGACCACTTGGGGTACCATTGATGATGTGACATGACCATAGACAAGGAGATGCACCTTCTACCATGATTACACTATGAGATGATGACATGTGGCCTTGGGAAGATCTCACACACCCTTTTGGAGCATGATGTCACCACACTGTGACCTAGGAGGGCATTTTTGTATTGTTTTGACATTATTTATCATTTGTAAAGGCAAATTTGAGGGGTCGGCCCCACTTAAAAGACATGACTTTTCATTTTTGTGACTTTTGGAGTGCTAGGGTTTCCATTCATTTGGATCATCACTTCCTCTCACATTTGTGG
>SNQJ01S0083512.1:45989-63142 GCA_010110895.2 Picea sitchensis | reverse complement strand
TTTTTAAATACCTACACAAAGGTGGAAATTGTGACGTCTTTCACTCTCTTCCCGTCGCTATTGCCACGTCCAAGACGTCTCTCTTCCCACCTCCAAGATTGTCGCTCCCATAGCAACCATGCCAGAGCTAGTAACTCCAGGCCGTCGTTGTTTCCACCTGATGGACATCATTCTTGCCACGTCCAAGAGTCTCACTCCCATAGAAACCACGTCGGAGCTAATACCTCGTCCCGTCGGTCTTGCCACCTTCAGAATGTCTCTCTTGCCACCTCTGAAATGTCTCTCTTGCCACCTTTAAAACATCTCTCTTGCCACCTTAAGAACGTCTCTTTTTCCACCTTTGAAACGTCTCTCTTGCCACGTCTGAAATGTCTCACTTTCCACGTTTGAAACGTCGGTCTTGCCACATTTGAAACGTCTCATTTTCCACGTTTGACACATCGGTATTGCCACGTTTGAAACATCCCTAGACGTCGGTCTTACGACGTCAATATGGGGTTGGACAATCCAATTTATGATGACACGTGGTGTCATATCACGTTGCAATACAAACGAAAACTAGGTCATCGAAAAAATGACATCCTATGAAACAACGTTTGAGGGGGTCCAAGGTTTATCAATCTTCTGAAAATAGAAAGTGGCAATTGCATCAAACGCGTCGTCGGAATTTGACCCAAATGCACTAGTGTAAGTAAAACACCATCCTACAGCGTAGTATAAAGACAAACCACATGAAGCACCAATGCAGAAAGAGAAAGAAGAGACAATGAAGACATTAGTAATGAGCAGTGGCAGGTTCAAAGTCACACAAGAGATGTTGGAAGTAGATGAGAACACAATGAAAAAACCAATGAATGACATAAAACATTTAGAGTTGGTTCTAGAAAACATACCCACGAAGGCACTATATGGGTTACAAGCGAGTATGATGCATGAGGTTTAGTCTAGAGCTAGGGAGGATGCCACCGGTTGATTTTTCAATGAGTAAGGTTAATCATGAATTTCATTCCATTTTTATCATTTAACCATAACCTTTAATGTTGCAGCAACTGATAACACAAGAAGAAGCACCATGCACAAGAACACAAGAAGTATCCTAGGAAACCCTTCTCCAGAAGGGAAGAAAACCCAGCTAAATCATTTTCTATATTATTCAAGACAAATACCTTCACCACCAAGAAAACCTAGCACACAAGATGGTGCTCAAACCCTAGAATACTAGCACCCAAGAGAGGTGCACACTTTTTCCCAAGAATGTGTACTTGCTAAAATTTCCAAACTCACATGAAAGATATGATTCCATAATGGGGAATATACCTTTACTTATACTAAACTGAACTTGTCAACACAAGTTTCTATTGGCACAATAAGGCTGACCTCACTAGCTTATAATTAATATTAACCATATTAATTATCTTTTACATTAATTACTAGTCACATTAAGGTGGGGTCAACCTGTACTCATTACATTACAATTAGGGTTACAGTCAGGTCTAACTCTTGAAAAATATGGATTAACCAGTCTCAATCGATCTAGAACTAATTTCCTTCATCACAAGACTTCTATCAAATGGCGAAAATCCCATGCAGTGCCTGGATGATAAAACCAAGGAAAATTCCATCGCAAAAGAGATGAAGAAAAATTATGGGAGATAAAGGGGCTCACGTGGAATTATTATAAAAAGGATTAGTGACACAACCACCTGAATGGAAATGAAATTAATGGCATACAAAACCCTTCAAAAATGTCGCAAGGAGGAGGTCCCCGCTGGATTTGTCACACGAACAACAAAGTGTGCAAATGATACCATGCTCAGTTGGGCCCCATACTTACTAAATATGTTCCTCGACGACTGCAAGGATGTGAAAGACTTGGGAATCGAGTTCCTTTACTCCTGTCTCATTATATTGATAGTGTTAATTGGATGGAAAGAGCCTACCTACTCTTATTTTTGTGATAGATTAGGATGATGTCGCATAGCACGATACACGTCGTTAGAAATCACTTTTGATTCCAAATGGAGAAGTGGTAATGCTAGCACTTTTCCTCGGTATCTCAATGACACACAAGACATCATATCCAACACATGGAGAATAAATATGGAAGTATTCTCACATTACCAGGGGATAGCCAACTTCAAGGCTACACGACACACCATGTGGACCTAAGCATGCAGGGATCCAAAGAAAGAATGGCTACAACTTCATTTCTACCTCAATGCAAAGGAATTTGAATGGGCAATGAGAGACTGACATGATGACTAGAAGATCCCAGTCATCACCAAGGACATGCCAAAAAGGAAAGAAGTGGAAGTAGGGTAATCCAAGAAATTTGAAACGGGAAGTGTCACGACCAGGAAACCAACACGACAAGAGAATCCTAGTTAAAAGAAAATGCCACAGAAGAATGGAAACACCCCAAAGAAGGATGTGTAGATAAGAAAGAAGGACAAGGCCCCAACATAGGAATAACAAGGAAGGGGGGACATAATGACACAGGAATCCTCATTGAAAAATACTCCACAAGATACAGGTCCACCCAAATTACCAATCATACATATAGGTGGGACATGCAAGAAGGCTAAGGCCCACAAACAAATCTCAGAATACACAATCATTGAGGATGATGTTGATCTAGTCATAGAGAGGGTGTAGGACCGTGCAAAAGAGGAGTGTGAGGAGGATGAGAAACAAAGAGGAAGGATAAGGAATGAGTTGGTCGACATTAAGTAGGTCATAGAACAGATATAAGCAACCAAAATACAAGAGAGGGGAGTAGAGTCGATCCCTCGACCAAGATAAGCAAGGGACAAAACTACATAGAATGAAGAAGACACAATCCAAATCTTAGCATAAGAAATTATAAGCTTCCAGATAACAACAGATATACTACAGGTCGACTAGGCCATAGCACATATGCCACTTAAATATCTGGCATAGGTACAATTGGTATTAGCTAAGATACCAGCAAAGGCATTGTACAAGCTACAAGTCAGTGTCAAATAGGAAGTGCAATCACAAGCCAGAGCTTATGCGATGAAATTGCAAGTAACCAGAGATAGAAAGGATGCACTGTAATTTATTATATAATAGGTCCAGCTGGAGACACGAGAGGAGAAGCAGCATGCAGATAAATTGGAGCAAAATATGAAGGAAGTCTTCACAAAAATTTCAGACAACACACAGATAACTTGAGCAGTGCAGAAGAACAGATTCAAATAATCACGTAGATTCTTGAGGAATATAATAAGGAGATCGAGGAACTAAAATAAATGTCAACACCAACCAATCCTCATGAAGTTACATATGAAAGGGAACAACATGCAACTCTACAAGTAGAAATGATGGAGAAAGAATCCAGAAAGGTCACTGAACTTTTTGACAAGACCGCACAACTATGGGCAACATTGGTGGAATATGACAGGGTCTAACAACTAGACCAACAAGAGGAGGAAATCAAAATTGCAATCGAGGAGCTAAAGTAGTGACAAAATTCCATGAGCATTACAGAGAGGTTGAAGGGCACACAAGATATGAATACCCTATGGAAAGAATTGAAGACTTTGTAGAATAACAAACATGCCAGGCAAGACCAGTTAGAACATCTTCACGAGAAAACAACACAAATAATTGTAGAACTGGAGGAGGACAAGACAAGGATGGCTTAGGATCATGCCAATAGTGGAGAGTCTCTCAAGGAACACATCAGAACATAGAGGGTAGAAGATCTAATAGATAAAGTTGTGCAAGAGAGATAAAAAAGGGACGAATTAGAAGGAAATTTTCACAGCTTGGAAGAGGTTGTTTAGGGAGTATGCACCACCTGAGTGGCTCAGGCTGAGCCACATGTCAGTCTTGGGGGACTATTCGGCACATGCCTATTTTGATAAGAAAGTATATTTTGGGTGAAAACCTATTTTTGGACAAGGATCTATTTTGAGGAAGGACTTAACTTTGGAAGGAAATACCTAATGTTGGATCACAAGCAACAAGTGGCAAGAAAGAAGCATGCAAAAAAAGAATGAAAAGCAGTAGGCAAGATGAAAAGAAACGTGGAATGAAGGAATTAAATCCTAACCATGATAGGCTTAGGGTTTTTGACAAAAAATGTAACAGTTATAAGCCATAGAGTAGAATAAATAAAGACCTAGGAGGTCTAGCTAAAGATAGTTGTAGTGAGGGTTGTAGTCGAATTTTATAAGGAGGATTTATGTTGTTGATCGTAATAAGTCCTATAGAAGAGTTGAATAAGCTAGTCCTTGAGGGTTAGGTCATAGGTTGTGGATCCTGGTGTGATCTAGTCTACCTGACAGAGGGATATTACCCTCATCTGGATTGTATTACTATAGATTTAATGTGTGCATCACAATATTTTGCAACAGATTGAATAAAAGAGCAGAGAGCCAAATCTTTGTGGATGTATCCCTAGGAGGGGGTGAACCACGATAAAAAAAAAAAATTATGTGTGATTGTTAGTGGATGTTTAATTTATGTTGATCACTAGCATATGAATGAAGGGTTAAACTAGAAATATCATCATGCATGCATAGGTTTAAAGATGAACAAATCATAGAATTACTTGAATAGTGAACAAGGGTAATGAATAAGAAAGAAAGAATACACTCACAGATCCCCACTCACTCCTAGACTCCAAACACTAAAGTATTGCAGTCACCCATAAATCTATCTCAGGTGAGACTACGTTAGGCACCCTATGCACATCGTTTCCTTCTGGTTTACCAAGAGGGTCGATAGTTTTAGAGGGTTTTGTTGGAAACCTATTGATATCTGAACCTAGGTCAACCCAAGAAGAAGTAAAATAATAACCCAACACTAAGCTATGGAGTTGGAGTTCAAATAAACATATGGTAAGAAGGTAGTTTTGAGGGGCATGTCAAATTATGCTCCCTGGTATTTTCAGACATGGGGATGTCACTTATGAAGAATAGTTCTTGATAACTATTGAGAAAACTTTAGACAATATCCATCAATATCATATAGAAATGCAAACATTGTTGAGCAAACACAATCAAGTTTTGGGGAAGATACCTCCAGGGAGACCAACCGATAGAGGATTTGAGCACACTATTGAATTGGAAGAGGGATCCAAACTTATGATCACCACTCCCTATTGAGATCCAAATAAATTCAAGTATGAGATTGAAAATTCCATTAAGGAGCTGCTAGATATGGGGCATATTAGGTTGATTTCTAGTCTATTTGCTTCTTTTGTAGTGTTGGTGAAGAATAACGAGCACTTGATACATCTAGAGGATATTATGAGTATTATGGAGGATCAATCACTATATGCCAAGGAGTCAAAATGTTATTTTGGCATGACAGAGATCCTATACTTGGGTCATGTGGTTAGTGCTTAAGGGGTATATGTGCATAGNGAGCACTTGATACATCTAGAGGATATTATGAGTATTATGGAGGATCAATCACTATATGCCAAGGAGTCAAAATGTTATTTTGGCATGACAGAGATCCTATACTTGGGTCATGTGGTTAGTGCTTAAGGGGTATATGTGCATAGAGAAAATATCCAGGCCATAATATTGGCTACCACCCAAAAATATTTCACACTTGTACGGTTTCCTCAGGATTTCCAACTACTACATGAGGTTTGTTAAGGGGTTTTCATAGTTGTCTACACCACTCATAGATATAACAAAGAAGGGGTTGTTCAAGTGGAAATATGAGGCCCAGAGGATGTTTAACAAGATGAAGGAGGTGATGAGCACTTTTCCAACTCTAGCACTTCATAATTTCACTGAACCTTTTGTTCTTGAGTGTGATGCATCAAGTGAGGGGATAGGAGCCTCCAAGAAGATGCATTGTTGTCCAAAAGGTACACCAATTGTTCTTTTCAAACCACGATGGAATGGATTTCTCTTAATGATTAATCAATTTATTACCTATGAAGGTAGATATGGTGTGGTCTTCTTGTATCATGTCCGCTTGCTGATGGTTTTTCTAGGTTTCAATTTGAATATGCCTTTTTATCTACTTAGGAGTCTGTAGAAAATGGCTAAGTTCTATCAGAGACAAAAACTAAACCCACAATAAATATTGTTCCACCATGGCCTCATCTGAATCCTCTTGGTTTCACATCTGTCTAAAACTGGGGACAGTGGGGAAAATTTCTTGTTTAGAAATAATTTTACCCTACTTGAAAATGTAATTGAATTACCTCTGCATCTTGATGAAACACCCATTCCTTGTCAATCTAACCCCACTATTGAAAACCTATATGTGAATATATAAGAAAGCCATGCATCCATAGATCAAACCCCTTTTGTTATCCAGAAGCCATCCAAAGGCAAGAATCCATGATGTGTTTTTATTCCCATAAAGTCTTTGGAAGAAGTTTTAGATGATTTAAAGGATAAAATTCCTATTATTTCTACTCATGAGCCTATTTGGGTTTTTTTAAATGAATCAATTGTCAAGAAAAAGGGCAGGTATAAGAAACAAAGTAATCCAGATGTAACTTTTACAAATAAGAGACTAGGCCGACTCCTATCTAGAAAATTGAGAAATCAACAGCATGATAATGAGAAATTGACCCCTGTGATCGAGTTCGATGATCATTTTTTTGAGGATGAGATCGAAGATTTTATTGCTCAAGAGGATGTCGATGACCAGATTTTGGGGAATGATATCGATATGGATACAACACAGTTCGATTTTGTTTCTAATGTCCCATTGTTCCTAAAGAAACAAGAGGGTTTCTCTGGTATACAACACGATCTGAAACAAATCACAGGACAGGTTAAACTGCCCTTTACAAAACATGCTCGACCTTTGCCTACCATAGAACCGGTTCATTGTGAAAATTGTTTTGATTGGATTGAGAGATATTACCGAGATGTCCCCTATATTCAAGAAAAATTCAACCAAATGGTAGCATGAAATTCATTGCTTGAGAGGGAGAATGACGAGTTGAAATCATGTGTTTGATCGAACGCACACAGGGATAACAAGAGAATTAAGCGGTTTGGTAATGTGATTATTAAAACCTCAACAAAATTCAACACCATTATAAATTCAGACCTATCAGATGCCTCTCTGTCAATTCTCTGAAATGGTAAATAGTTTTTTTGATTTTTTTTATTTGATTTTGTTTGAGAAATAATATATAGATTCACTCTGATTTTATTTTATTTTGAAACCAACTACAAAATCGAAAGATTATGTAGCCAGTCTATTTAAATTATTTGTTTGTATTATTATCTAAACTTTGATTTCGTTTTATCATTTCAGGTAAACAATAGATTATGGTGTTATGTTTAAGGAAAAGTAATCATGGGTTAAGTATTCAATAGCTTAGTAATTTCCCATTTTTGAAAAAACAATGTTATTAATGTAATTATTTTTTATTTAAAGACTCCAACAGGAGTATCCTTTTGTTACTCTATTTTTGTAAAACAAATTTATTTTCAGGGATCTTCCTCTATCTTGTATGATAAGAGGTAACAGATCCAAGACATGTTTAAATAGATATTGTTTCATGTTGTTAATGTCACATTTTTCTGGACCATAGAATGGACATATAATTTTTGGAAGTGATATGAGAAAGCAGTTTTCTATTGGCTTTAGACCTGTGTAAATTATGCAATGTTTGTTTCATTGTATTCTCCTATAATTTCCATGTTATGAAATGTTACTTGTGTTGATTTAGCTTTAGTATTTTCTTCACATGATATTTTATATCGTTGATTGTCTCAATGTTGTCCATTATCTTTTGGTCTAGTTTGTACCTGTGATCGATCAACTATTTAGGTATTTTTGAGTTTACTTCTGATGTTAAATGGTTGATAAAATCACTTCCCAAGATTGAAATATCTTTCTTTCTCAGCTATTGGATATCTTGAGGTCACATGATATATAATTATTTATCTTTCTGTTGTTATAAATTCACTCCAAAATATGAAACACTTCCTTGAATTTCTTTAGGAAGTATTATGAGTGATTATGTCATA
Organism: Picea sitchensis; assembly: GCA_010110895.2. NCBI lineage: Eukaryota > Viridiplantae > Streptophyta > Pinopsida > Pinales > Pinaceae > Picea > Picea sitchensis. Next base: position 55,154 of record SNQJ01S0083512.1, on the reverse strand, counting down.
GGTTTCCATTTAATACAAGACAAAAAGGAGCTCATACAAACGCAGAGAGATGAACTTAGTTTATTATTGTTGATCATCTAGACGTTAGTAGATGTATTGTTTTCTTTTATTTAAAGTTGTTTATATATAAATGAACAATGATTGCATTATTTAGACGTTAATTAGCTTTGTCTATTTTTGTGATATCATTACAATCATATTCATTCAGTGTTTATTAGTTTAATATTTTTAACATTAGAAACAATTATTTTCTTGCTTAATCTTGTTTAGAAACATTATTCGAAATAATGACTTTCGCAGAATTTTATTTAAACCTTGTAAACTGTATATAATCATTGTACATCAACACTATTAGCCCAACATTTTGTAATTAGTGTGTCGATTGTTAGAATCTTATTTTTAGTTAGTTTATTTCCTTTCATTGTTTTTAGGATCCTAGTTGGCTAACGGATCTATAAAACCTGTCAGGTTATATCATACCAAACGAATTGGGTTAGATAGACAACCCTAGTCTGGATCTATCCTTCCTGTTGACGATGTGTCACAAATGCTTGTCAACACTAAGCTGATATAAATATTTAAAATTAAGATGCCCAAACCTCTCATGCCACAACCTGGACTCTTCGTTAGCATGTGTTATAAGAGACACATAATTAGATTTATGAGTGAAGTGAGATAAGGTGTACAACCTAGAATGGTGATTAACCTCACCAATTACAATTTTTGAACTATTTGACAAGTCAGAAATAATAACTGAGTCCACATTGAAATCCACCATTTTCCCTCAATGTGAATGAGTGATTTGATATATGGACATAATATTCACTAAAATATTTGGAACATGAAGTACATCCAAAAAGAATTCATTATATAGATAGACTCTACCCCTACTGCACACCTCTGCAGGAGTATCATCACCCATGAAGATTGATGGTCCAGAACAAGTCTCCAAGTATGTGAAAAGTTTATCCAATGAGGCCATGTGATGGGTAGCCCCTGAATCAAGAACCCAAGCATTAGGAGAAGTTGAAATAGTAAGTAACACATGGCCATTACCTCTTTTTGATCATGGATGTTTCCTTTCATTATCTGGAATACAATCCTCAAGGTGATGTTTCTCAAGTGTTTATGGCATGAGATCTATGGTATTTTTCATGCAAGAACTTTCAGGCTAGAACCCTCTGTTACAATGGTAACACTTTGTCTTCTCCTTCTTTCCTTTTGATTCCTTGGAACTCAAACTATCATATGTGGAGTTTTTTTTACCTTCCTTCTTGTTCTCTTGGTCCTTCTTACCCTTGTTCTTATGCTTATTCTTCTTTGAACTTCCTTGAGATGTAAGTGCATGGGGCTTGAAATTATTAAGTTCCCCTATTTGCATGAGATTTTTTTTCTCATGAATAAGTGAATCCATGAAATCATATAGGGATGGCATCTTCCATGTAGACCACATAGCTAACTTAGTAATATGAAAATAAGAAGTGTAGACATAATACTTTGGTCCTAGTTTTGTTAGAATTGAAAAGATTAATTATTCATCTTTCTTATCAATTTTAGAAGCATTAACATGAGAAAAAAAAGTTTTAAACTTACAAAAGTAGTCTTGTAGGGTATCAAAATCACTTGGATTCAATGCATGTAGATCATTATCTAGCTAATGACCTCCTATATTGTCTTTATTTCCTAGAAAATCCTTCAACCTTGTCCAAACATCATTAGGAGTGTTGCAAGTATCGACATGGAAAAGGATATCTAGAGATATGCTCAAGCACAATATCTCGTAGGATTCATCCATTCTATTGAAATATTTTTATTTCTTTATGGATGAAGTAGGCTCGACCTTATTCCCCATAGTGATCCTATACAAACCCTTACTTCGAAGTATAATCTCTATCTTGGGCTTCCACTCAAAGTAGTTGAAAGGTGTCAAGATCACTGGAGAAGATGGATGATCCATATTTATCTATGGGATGTCCAATATGATCTATAAACCTACAATAAAAGTGATTACTCCCTCAAAATAATGGCTTTGATACCATGTAGGATTAAAACACAATCCAATACCTAATTGCGAGAAGGAAATACTACACTACCTAATTGCAAAAGAGAGAGAGGAGAGAGAAAAATATAATCAATCATCACACATAAGAGACTACGAAACCAACTCTAATAACAATGTATTAATCCTTGATAATGAGTACAATATATAGGACTCCACATGAGGAGTAATGCACACTAGGTTGGGATTTCCATGTGCATGCTCAAGTAAAAAATTAACTTCTCCCAATATCAACAATTAACTAAAGTCAAAAGTTGTTAATAATAAGAAAAGGTCAAAAATGTAGGTGCAAACTTAGTGAGAACTCTACATGAAGTCAACATGCATTCCATAATAGACAAAATCTCCTAGAATAAGACTAGAGTCCAAGAATGGAACTAAAGTCTTGACTGAGTGAGAATTTGCTAATTATGGAAAGTCACTAAATAAGTGAAGTGAGTTAACTCCAAGTATTAGATAGGTAATGCACACTTCCCTAGGAGGATAACATTCTTACTAAAATATTCTCTATAGCCATGAAATAGGTAATATCTCCTAAAATTAAGGAAATATGAATTATCTCCTAAAAAATAGGAATTTTCTTAATGGTGGCTAAAAAATAGGAATTGGCCTAATGGTAGCTAAAATATAGGAATTTGCCTAATGGTGGTGTTGTGACCGCAACAACTACCCTTTACTTTTTCTTTTACAAGTGAAAGGAAAGGACCCCCTACTAAAATTTCAAACATATTTCCTAATCCTCTACTGCTTGAGCCTAATGCTATCTATTTTCCTGCATTGAATGAGTTGGGGGTTTTATCTTGATTGATGACTATATTTGATAGGTTTTGATTATTTCTTTTGATTTGATGATTTCGAATCTCTTCATGTTGTCTCTTGACCTATGACAGTGTTTTCGACATTTGTATGATAGAATTGATGTGTCATATTTTGACCCTTTGTTGATTCCTAAGTTCCTAATGATATGATGTGGCCACATGGTTTGTTCTACTGCATGACCTGATTGGTTAAATCAAACTATGCATCTTTCTGTTGGCATGTTTATGCTTCATGTTTTAATCTTTATGATTTATCATGAAGATTCACTCACATGTTTCTAACTCTAAGTCTAAATCACATACTAGATGATCCTTCTTTTGAGTTGAGACTTGGAACATGTAGTTTCAAAACACTCATCTACGATCACCTGATTATTGTTGAATAAACCTAACACTCTCTTATAAATTAGTTTAAAGGACACACATATTGAGTGGACTAACCTATTGCATACATTGGGTTAGCATCTATCTTATTTTTTCTTCTTGTCACTACTTGTGACATTAAATCATTGCATGAAGCATTTCCCTTATCCTTCATCACTTTCCCTTCATTTCAGTCGAATCACCACATCCTCGATTGCATCATTCCTTTCTCCTCTCCATAGTGTCTGGTTTCATGAATCCTATCTTATATGCCTTTTTCTGAATTTCCCCCCTAGGTGCGGAACCTTGACCAGTGGAACCTAGGGGGCATGGAACCTCAACTTGTCTAAATTATTCTAAATTTTCCTAATTTTTAATTATTTTATTAATTTTTGTAAATATTTTTAATTATCCCACTACTTTATGTTATTATTTTTAATTATTTTATTAATTTATGTTATTTAACTTTTATTTAATTTTTTTTTTTTTTTATTCTATTTTGTTATTTTGTTAATATTTTTATTTTACATATATACTTCTAAAGAGACCTAAATACTAGTAAACATGAAGAACCATACTTGATTAAGGAGACCAAAAATGGAACTATGCTGATGCTAGGGTTTTTGCTACTCTACTACACCGTATTACCCCACAGGGGCTCATGCCTCTGAAGGAGGGAGGGCCGAGAGGCCCCTCTTACAACCAAGAAATGGCGAATGGAAGTAATGGAGAGGGCTCAAATATCCCCACCTTTGAACCTCCTTATGATCTGCGTGCAAATGTATTGACCGAGGGAACCTTCAAAGACAAGGAAATGGACATTGACTCCGGGAAAGCGTCGACACCCACAAGTTCGTCAAGGCCATGGCTACCAGGAAAGTGTATTCCACAAGAACCACAGGCCCCAAAATACATTATCAGCACACCTCACATCGAGTTACATAAATAATATATGAGAGATTATGCCTTAGTAGGTAAAGTTTTAGGGATCCGACCCTCAGAACGAGACCTGATCAAATGGATACATCATTGGTGGAAGCCCAAAGGACATTATGAGCTGCAACTGGGCTCCAAAGGTTTCTTCACCATTATCTTGCACAACCTAGAGGAAAAAAACTGCATCTTTGATAGAGGACCATATTTTGTCAACTCAGCGGGACTCTTCTTGAGGTTCTAGACAGAGAAATTTAGCCCGGAAATGAAAGAGTTTGCACATGCACTAGTGTGGATCAGATTATACTCCCTACCACAGGAATTCTGGATGGAGGAGGTCCTTGCAGGCATAGGCAACACCATTGGCATTTATGTCAAATCATCAAAGGCCACGAAACAAAGAAGATACACCTCCTATGTGCGCATCTGTGTCTACCTGAATATAGCCAAGCCGCTCCCGAAATCCATAGCCCTAGAATACCACGATGAGGACTAGATGAAAACCATTGACTATGAGCATATTCCATTCTGGTGTAGGAAGTTCCATGAGCATGGGCATCTCTTCAGAGATTTCCTCCTCAACATTGCAAACAAAGAGGGGAGTTCAGATGCCAGAAAAGACAAGGACAGGTTCACTCAGGTGCCTGGAAAGTGCAAACAAGTTGGAAGAAGGCAGACAACCCAAACCAGTAAGGATCCATACACCAACAACAAATATGCGATCCTACAGGATCAACCGGAGAACCCTTTAGCTCCCCAAGGAGTGACGATGGAGAAAACACCCCAGCAAATGGACAAAGGAAAATAAGGAGCCGACACGAAGATGAACCCAAACACACCACCAATAGATCCCACTACTTGAAAGGGATACCAACCAGAAATAGAGGATGGGGATGTCGCGATGGACCTCGACGAGTAGGAACTAGTGGGAGTGGACCTGGAACACCTAGAGCATGCATATCGACACCAAAAATATACACCATACCTCCAAATCAACTGCGAAAAGTGCACAAGGTCTTCCTCAAATCCTCAGTCAGATTCATAGCTAGATCCAGTGTGGGACTGGTAATACAAGGGAATCCACCGAGAGATCAACGCAAATTTCATAAGGACAAAAAAAGAAAAGGTAGGAAGTCAACAAACAAAATCATATAGGAGATCGAACATTTCATGGCTAACTCTAGTCAGATCCACCTCATTTCAGATAGATTTCCCCCTCTCCCCTCCCCCTCCTCCTCATGAAGATCATCTCCTGGAACATACGAGGTCTCAACGGTCGTAGTAAGCAAAAAATGCTACGAGATCTGATTCTAGCAGAGAAACCTGATATAATGATGCTCCAAGAAACAAAGTTCATAGCAGAAGACATGGATAGGATTCTCCCCTACTGTTGGAAGCAAGGTAAAGTGGCATCTATAGTGGCCATCGGAACAGTCTATGGCCTTTCTATACTTTGGAACCCTAGCACAACCATTTTGGAAAACTTCATCATGACCAGATGGTCTATCATGGCCGACTACAGGCTCATTGGATCCAACAAACCTGGCCACCTCTCCAATGTTTACGGGCCTACCAGCTTCAGGGATAAGAAGGCCTTCTTAAGCAATCTGGAGTACATGTCCACCTTAACCAAGGAAATAAGATGGATTTTGGTAGGCGACTTCAACTTGATTCACAACCTAGATAAGAAAAAGGGGGAATAAGACGCCTGGAGAAAGAATCCAACGACTTCTAAAGTCTTCTAGACCACACCAACCTCATCGACCTAGAAACCTCCAATGTCATCTTCACCTAGACAAATAGGAGAACTTGAACACATCAATTATCTTGTAGGTTGGATCATTTCCTTATCTCGGACTCCCTCCTGATGGAAGGCACAGCTCTAGAGGCAAGCATTCTAGATTTTCACGGATCAGACCACTGACCTATTCAGCTATGGATGGATGTGACGACCACCCCAGGGAGGAAACCCTTCGAGTTTGAATATTTTTGTCTCAGTCACCCATATTTCCAGCAAAATATCAATGGATGGTGGAGGGAGGCATCGATACCTCATGGCTCCAAGATTTATCGCTTCCAACAAAATCTCAAGAATCTCAAGAAGCAACTTAAACTCTAGAACAGGAAAACCTTTGGCAATATTTTTGAATCCCAAAGATAGTTGACTGAACAAATGAGCAAGGTTAAATGAAATATCTCAGAATATGGACTCTCTGAAGATATTAAAACCTAGGAAGCATCGATAGGCCACCGGATGGAGATTCGCAAAGCCCAAGAAGAATTTTTGTGGCGACAAAAATCTCGCATCCAGTGGCTCAAGGAGGGCGACCTTAACACCAAATTTTTTCACAGATCCACCCTTCAACGGTGGCATACCAATAGAATCACTAAGTGAACCTCCAGCACTAGTCAAATCATCCATTCTCATGAGGATCTGGAAAAATAATCGGTCGCATATTATAAGGATCTCCTGACAAAGCATCAGCCTAATATATCCCAAACCATCACGAAGGTTACGCAGCACATACCCTCCCTAATCACTCACGAGTAGAATTTTTCCCTGCTCAGTCCCATCACTCTCAAGGAAGTAGATCAAGTGCTTCAGGAAACCCCCAAAGGAAAAGCCCTAGGTCCAGACATCTTTTCTAGTGACTTCTTCCATCACTACTGGAAAATGATCAGGGAAGAGGTATGGGAAATCATTGAAGACTCCAGAATTTCATGCCAAGTCCTCCCTGCACTCAATCCAACTTTACTCACCCTCATTACCAATAAAGGGAAGTTCAATCACCCTAAGAAATTATGGCCCATCGCTCTCTACAATGTCATCTATAAGATCCTAACTAAAGTAATTTCTATAAGATTAAATCCCATCCTACCATGGATCATCTCACCAGAGCAATCGGGATATGTGGAAGGCGGGAAAATCCTGGACAGTGTCATCCTTACACATGAATTAATTCACTCCCTGCAGAAGAGCCACATGCCAGGTATGCTCTTAAAACTGGATTTATCTAAATCTTTTGACAAGTTAAGCTGGGAATACATGCGTGTTATGCTCCTGGCCTTCGGCTTCGACCTGTCCTGGGTAGATTGGATCTTAAATATTACCTCCTCTGCCTTCTTTTCAATCCTGGTTAATGGAGTCCCCTCCAAGCCTTTCTCTCCTTACAGAGGAATTAGACAAGGCGACCCTCTTTCCCCCTTCTTGTTCATCATTATGGCCGAGGGTCTCAGTCGCTCCATCCATGTCGCCATAGTAAACAAAACTTTGACTGGTCTCCCCCTGCATGGTATTTCTCCCTCGATCTCTCACAACCAATTTTTTGATGACACCTTGATGATGGGCTCCCCCACTATTTTGGAAGCTCACACATTCCTCTTGATCCTCCAAACCTTTTTTGATGCCTCAGGACTAGACTTTAACAAACACAAATCCCATATTTTCTTCTTCAATACCCCTATCCCTATTCAGCGCCATATCTTTGATATCCTTGGTTTCACTCGAAGCTCCCTTCTATCCAAATACCTTGGCATCCCCTTGCTGGACAATTCCCTTAGAAACAGCTTGTGGGAACCTCTCCTCTCCTCCTTTTCCAAGAGGATCTCTTCCTAGACCTACCGAGCCCTCAATCTCCCCAGCCGTCTCATTCTCCTCAAAGTCATGCTTCAAGCATTACCTATTTACATCTTTTCAGCTATTGCAGCCCCAAACTTTGTCCTGACAGCCATCAAAACCTTGCAAAGGAATTTCCTTTGTGAAGGCCTCAAAATAGGGAATAATCTAGCACTTATCAGCTGGGAAAAACTTTTCAAACCCAAAGCGCAAGGAGGTATTGGTTTGAGGGATCCCTCAGCCATGAACAAAATCTTGAGCGCTAAGATCTGGTGGAGATGGCTCAAAAGACCTCAATATCTATGGGCCAAGACCTGGAGGAGGAAGTACACACCTAATAATTCAGAGAGAAACCTGATTAGGTGGAACAGGGACAACCCTGGCTCCCTAATTTGGGTTGCTTCCAAGTGGAACTGACATCTTGTTACAAATCATGCCTTCTAGGAAATTAGAAATGGGAAAACAACTCTTTTCTGGAAAGATTCATGGCAGTAGCTACCAATACTGTAGCATGAGGATTGGGCTGACACTTTCAGCATCCCAGCCACGTAAGAGGGCCTGACAAAAGTAGTAGAATACTGGCAGGACAACCCAACAAAGCCTACTTGGAGATGTTGGAAGTCAAATAGTGACGACCTGCATTTAGAGGTACAGGTGCACCTACAACCCTGGCTTAAGGAAATCAATGAATGGAAAATCCTCATTTTGAGTGGAGAAGACATCCTATGATGGGGGCACTTTCCAAAAGGAACCTTCAACATAAAAGAGGCCTATGTCATCAAAACCCACCCAGACCCACTACCTTCTTGGAATGGGTGGAGCAAAATCTGGTCCTTGAAGCACTGGCCAAAGATCAGTCTCTTCCTCTGGCTGGTCACTCATGCGAGCATTCTCACGTGGGATAACCTCATGAAAAGGGGGTTTGTTGGTCCATCCATTTGCATGCTATGTGGGGCAGATGAAGAAACGTTGAACCATCTCCTCAACACTTTCCCCTACACCACTCAAGTCTGGGATCAATGTGCACTAACCATGCGCACCTCATATTGCAAAAGGGATAGCATCATAAACACCATAGTTGATTGGAGAGACTTGGCTTTCCAATCACCCCTTCTCAATCACATTTGGAAATTTCTCCCATGTTTTATAATATGGAAAATCTGCAAAGAAATAAACAGAAGAATCTTCAGGAATTATCAGTTCCCATGGAAGCATTGTTGGAAACAAAGTTGCCTCAACATTCTGGGAACAATCAAATTACAACATTGGACTGAAACTGATTTAACTAGTCCACCTTTGGAGAAAAGTACCTTGCAGTAATGGAAGGTAAATCTGGGTTAGAACCTTCCCCCCACCCCCCCCTCACCACTCAACCT